>PVKU01003769.1:0-99629 GCA_004027475.1 Anoura caudifer
CAGTGTTCTTGGAAAGAAGCCTCTGAATTCTTAGTGAAAGCCACCAAGAAAACAAGTGCCCTCTCCCTGGGAATCCAAACAGCTCTCTGCACTTGATACTTTCCTTCTTCGTTCACGTGAAGTGCTCATGTCACAGCCACAAGAGGAAGTCAAAGTGACTTTCTACCCCTAGAGCTGTGCAGACATCAGAAACACTTTGATACTTAATATTGCCTTGATGTGTGTTATACACGCATCTTTTTCTTTTGAGAAGTGAATGCTCAAAAACACACAGGGGGGAAATGCTTCACAGGGAATTTTCTCAAGGAAGCACTTATCTCCCCCTACCCTAGGGGGTGAGTTAACAGCAGCAATAGTATAGTTAGGAAACATCACACTCTTGATGTCACCCAGGAGCTTCCCCCCAACAAATATCCGTGATAATAAACTTCATGATCTCAGAAACTTCTTTCTCCATCAACATGGGTACATGTCTTTTTTGTTTTAAAAAGAAGGCAGCCTTTGGAGTAAAAAGCTTCATTAAACAATATTTTCAAAATGTTAGTTAATATGATATTCTCTCATACACAGGAAAATTTTGTTCTATTTGTATTGTTAATGTTAATTGCATACAGAGTTTATCCACTGCGCAGAACATTCTACTGCTATATACTGTCAGAGAGAGGAAAAAAAGAAACTTGATTGCTATCTCTCCCATTGTTTCAATTCCGAGCAAAGTTCTCATTAGGGATGCTACTCTTTGAGACCTAGTCTGGCATCTTGGGATGGTGCATTCATATGTCCAAGTCACATGGATACTAATTTTACTGACAACAAAGTCATTCCACAAATGAAACTCTTTTGACTTGGATTATTAATGGCAGCTCCCAAAAGTAATTGGCACCCAGTGAGCACCTCACCAGCTTGGCACAGCTGGATCCTACAATCAGGATAGAGCCTATAAAACAATCCAGAGAAGTGTGGTACCATCATCTCATCAAATATGTACTTCAACCCATTATTCCCTTTGATAAATGACATCCATGACTAGTAAATAAGTCAAAAACTACAGGCAAAGAATGGACTTCTTAAACAAGGAACTATAAATAACAAGAACTTATATGGTGCTTTTTTTTAAATAAGTGCTTTACAAATACTAATTTATTCTTAGAAATCTCCATGTAGTTTGTGCATCATTAGTACCCCCATTTTAAAGATAAAGAGAATAAGACAGAGAGAGGTTAAATAAGTTGTCTAGTAAATGTCTAAGGATACACCGATACTGAATGGAAAATCTAGATTTGAACTTGGCAGGCTGGATCCAGAATCTGTGCTTTTAATTACTATACTATAATTCTTAGTTAAAGACAGAAATCAGAAATACACCCTGATGGATATAAACTACCCATAACCCTGCACAAATTTGGGTTCTAATGTATTTTACTGTTTACAGGGAGTACAAGTCACTCATAATAATAATAATTTAATTTACTATGGACTAAGCATTTTGCATACATCACATTTAATAGTGACATTTCAAAGCTATTAGGTGAGCCATGCACCCCGTACAAAAGTAAAGAACCTAAAAAAATTGAGTCACTTTCTTAGGTTTTCATAGTCAGTAGGTGGCACCACTAGATTTAAAGCCAGGTCTCTCTGGGTTCAAAAAATCATACATATGCTATCATTCACCTGACATTATTTGATGAAATAATAATTGTGGTTCATGGTACGTCTAAGTCCTAGTAGACTGCCACCAATATATGTTTGTCAACAGATTTGGAAATAAACATGATGAAACAAGAAGAAGGAAGAGAATGGAAAACATGATTAAGGTTTCAGTTTAAGTAGCAGTAACCTTTAGTCAGCATGGACCAGGGAAATGGGTAAATACAAATTGACCCACGGTTCCAATTTTAGCTAATGCCATATTTCTTTAAGAATAACTTCCAGATGCTGGTTTGGGTGTCTGTTCTGTTATTTCCAGCACAGAGAACCCTTTTGCATTTTGCTAGCCTGAAAGAGCAAATCGGTTAAGCATTGCCAGCCATAATTAGTTCTTCCAGCATAAAAGCACAAGACTTTTCCTTGGAATGCTTTTAGTTATAACCATCTTTTTCTCCATTTCTGCCCACAAGGATGCACACTTGTATTTCTACTATGAACTGTCTCAGAGCATAGTGTTAGTCTGTTAATTTAGCAGATTAATTATCAAAAACCAGGGAAGTCCTTGGGGAGCACAAATAGTCCTTCTAAAGCAATGATTCTCAAACTTTGGTATTTATTAGAAGAACCTAGAGTGTTAAAAAAAATAATAATAACAGAGTCTAATCTTATTGAAGTCACATAGGGTCTGGGGTTTTGCATTTTTACTAAGTTACCATGGTTCCATGTGCATATAAGCCCTTTTCTGGTTCTCAAAACTGAGCCAATGGAGCTTCCTGGATTCAGGCCTCCTTTCTCTACCCTTTTCTGGAACTGAAGCAATAGAGTTTAGTAGGAGTTTCCCTTGCAGATGCAAATGACCTCTAAGCTAGCTTCTGAGTCACAATTTTTCCTTGTCCATGCACCCAGTTCCCAGGCCTGAGCTTAGATTCTAATCGTCTAGGTGCTCCTGAAGTCATCTGGACATGCGGGCCCTTCCTTACAACATCAGCTCTCTGACCAACGTTACTCTTTGTTCTGACCAGTCCCTCTGCCTGGGTCCTGAAATATATCCACCTGAAAATCTATTTCCATATTTTTAAAAAAAACTCTTAAAAGAGAATCCAGAAGACCAGACCACACTCAACATGAAGGTATTATACAAAGGTGTAAATTCTAGGAGGAAAGAATCATTGGGGCCATCTTAGAGGCTGTGAAAAACACAAATCAAAGTTTGAGAGTACTGTGTGTTAGGTGGCATTCAAAAATTAAGTGAATTGGGTAAATCATTTATTAATGACTAGAAAATTGCACAGGTGATGGGAAGTCACTCCTGAGATGAAGCTATGAAAACACTGTGGCTTCTGCCTTGGCAGCGTTCCTCCTCCACTCTCTCTCTCGGATTGCTCACCCTGGAAGCACACAGCTGCCATGCCGTGAGGCAGCCTGTGAGAAGTCCCACCTGGAGAGGGACCCACTGCCATAAAATAAGTTGCTGCGAGAAACACGATACGCCTTGGGCAGTATGAAAATTGCATTGGATGGTTTAAGCCAGGAATCAGCATTAACAGGCTTGATGAGATTGTGCACCTCTAGTTCTCATTTTAAGAAAGGAGATGTCCAAGAGAACAGGCTGTAGGAAATACACAGCAACTGTCCACAAAACAAACTGTTGAAAGAAATAAGATAAACCTCATGTGAGCATAAAAGTCTGCTATACGTATCTGCTGAGGCCACTTCTGGCTTGTTCTAAAATATATCTAGCCAACATCTGGACTTTACACAAAGGGCTTCATTAGGTAAGAGAAAGGAACAGAGAATAAGGAGAGTGAGACACTGTCTCCTTAGGAATTACTGAAGTTCGTTCGGTACTCGTGTCTTGGAACAAGAGAGCGATGTTACGACCGTGACCACACAGCAAGGGCTGTGGAATAAAAATAAAGTATAACATATTGGAAATTATAATAATTGAGCCACAAATTTAACGGAGCAGGGAAAGAAATTTCAACATTGCGATGATATTGTGCAGATCCCAACTTGTGGTTATTTCTAAGAAAAATATCCTAACATTTTTCATGCGTAACCAACTTGTTAATCAAGTAAGTGATCTCTAAACCCAAAAATCTTTTAGGCTAACGTATTTTAAATGTATATATTTTTACTTTGTTACAGGTTTTATTTATTTTTAAAATATCCTTTTCTAGCTTTAAGATATTTAGCAATCAAGCAATTCTTTGATAGCTGCCAGAATTATATTACTATTTATTTTCATCTATGTGTAAAACTAAATAGTAAACCTGATTGAATCACATGTGGTTTCTAGAGAACAGCACAAAATAAGTTTTTCCAGTTCCTCCAACTTCTGAATATCAATGTATTTCTAGTATTTACCTACTTCAAAACTAGAAACTTACCTAATATAAAAACTGTGAAAAAGCAGCCAAGATGGAGGCACAGGTGGACACACTGTTCCTCCTCGCACAATGAAAATTAAGGATAACAAAGATGTAGAAACAAGAAGACAACCGGAATTGATAGAAAATTGAACTGTATGGAAGTCCAACAACCATTCATCCAGACTGGTAAGAGGAGCGGAGTCGAGGCAGGAAAAAGTGAAGGTCTGGCAGCCCCGGGCACGGAGGCAGCAGCAGCAGCTGGCCGACTGCAGGTGCACAGGCAGTGGCTATCAGACTCCAAGCATGGGGTGGCAACAGGCAGACCCAGTGAGACCACGCAAGGTGGCTGGCTGACCAGGCAGTCCCACATTCGAGCACAGATAATCCAGGTGAAGGGGAAGCTGCGAAAGGGACTGGAATCCCAGAGAGAGCAGAGCAAGCGCCATTGTTCCTTCTCAGACCCTGCCCCCACATACAGCATCACTACCCAGTGACTGGGCTGAGTCACCTAAGGGAATACCTAAGGCTCTGCTCCTCACTAGTAACAGCTGCAACTAGACCAAAAAAAAAAAAGGCTCAAATGGGAGAAAAAATCAAAACCCCAGAGCCAATTCATCTAAGAACCAAGATATAGCCAACCTATCAGATGCACAGTTCAAAGCTCTGGTGATCAGGATGCTCACAGAATTGGTTGATTTTGGTTGCAAATTAGATGAAAAAATCAAGGCTACAATAAGTGAAATGAAGGAAAATGCATAGGGAACCAATAGAGATGGGAGAAAAACTGTGACTCAGATCAATGGAGTGGACCAGAAGGAAGAAACAAACAACCAAACAGAAAAAAAGGAAGAAACAAGAATTCAAAAAAGTGAGCAGAGGCTTAGGAACCTCCAGGACATCTTTAAACGTCCAAACATCCGAATTATAGGGGTACCAGAAGGGGAAGAAGAAGAGTAACAAGTGGAAAACTGATTTGAACAAATAATAAAGGAGAACTTCCCCAGTCTGACAAAGGAAATAGACTTCCAGGAAATCCAGGAAGCTCAGACAGCCCCAAAGAAGGTGGACCCAAGAAGGAATACACCAAGGCACATCATAATTCCATTAGCCAAGATTAAAATGAAGGAGAGAATTCTAGAAGCAGCAAGGGATAAGGGGACAGTCACCTACAAAGGAGTTCCCATCAGACTGTCAGCTGATTTCTCAAAAGAGACCTTATAGGCAAGAAGGGGCTGGAAAAAAGTATTCCAAGTCATGAAAGCAAGGACCTACATCCAAGATTGCTCTATCCAGCAAAGCTTTCATTTAGAATAGAAGGGAAGATAAAGTGCTTCTCAGACAAGGTCAAGTTAAAGGAGTTCATCATCACCAAGCCCTTATTATATGAAATGTTAAAGGGACTTATCCAAGAAAAAGAAGATAAAAAATAGGACAGTAAAAAGACAGCAAACTCACAGATATTAACAACCATGCCTAAAACAAAAGCAAACAATAGAACAGGAACAGAACTACAGAAATGGAGATCACATGGAGGGTTAGCAACAGGGGAGTGGGAGGAGGAGAGGGGGGACAAGGTACAGAGAACAAGTAGCATAGATGGTGGGTAGAAAATAGACAGGGGGAGGGCAAGAATAGTGTGGGAAAAGTAGAAGCTAAAGAACTTATGACACATGGACATGAACTAAAGGGGGAAAATGTGGGTGGGAGTGGTGTGCAGGGTGGAGGGGAATGATACGGGAGAAATGGGACAACTGTAATAGCAAATCAATAAAATATATTTTTTAAAAGGATCATTATCTGCATTTTGTAGCCAAAAATAATAATAAAAAAGATGATTGACACAGGTAGTTAAAAATGTTCATTTTTGACCTACCTGAGTCTTGGTTACAAAAAAATAAATATAATTAAAAAATAAAAACTGTGAAAAATGCTTCTTGAATCAGCGAACACATTCAAAAAAGCAAATGATATGCTTTTGAAAGCCATTTTGAATTATTCACCGTACAAGCAACATGCAGTCCCTACAACCTCACCACACGTCATATTTAATGTGTGAACTCGTGGTCCCTGCTACACTCAAAAATTGACTTCAGATTCATAGAAATGAGAGATTTTTGTAAATTTTTTGTAATTTTACTTAGTTTTTTAAAATGTATATCTCACGCCTTCCCCTGTCATTAAATACACATTACTGTATTAACTGGATACTTATTCCTTATCTAACCTGTTTTCTTCTATTGAATATTTATATTATTTGTAATTTTCAATACAATTAATTCCAGGATAATTTTTGTGCATATCAAAGATTGTGGATAAATTTTTGTGCATATTGAAGATTGTTTAAAAAAGTGGAATTGGTAAACCAGAGGTGAGAATATTTCTGAGATGTTGACATGCATTACCAATGGCCTCCATGAATCCTTCCCAGCACTTTACATCCCCATCAGCAGTGTAGGAGAATATTTACTTCTTCATTCATTTACCAATGGTGCTTTGTTCTTCACGCTGCATGTTTACTTATTTTCATTGATTTTTGGCTTTTATGGTAGAAAATACATTTTACCTGCTATACATTAGTATTTCTTGTATTATCTAGGATTATGAATATTTAAAAATTATAAATGTCATTTTTAGTGGTTTCATTCTGTTCTATCCGAGGTAGGTATCAAAAATTCTCAATAATTTTCCAATTTTTACTTTTAGATTCCTTCTAAATAATTTTTATAATGATACAAATAATATTTTGCATGTAACTATAATTTATATTTTTATTCTAAGGGTGGATTCCCATAAGCAATTAGTAGAAGAAAAAGTATAATGAAGGTGTTTTTCAGAAAGGCTTTATTAATTTATCAACATAGCATAGCATTTGTTATGGATTAAATCATGTCTCTCAAAAAAATAGGCTTAAGTCTTACCTTCTTCAATTTATGAATGTGGCCTTATTTGAAATCATGGTTACATATTACCAAGTTGAGATTAGGTCATACTGAATTAAGGTGCACACTAATTCAATATGATTTATATCCTTTTAAATATATTTTATTGATTATGCTATTACAGTTGTCCCATTTCTTTTCTTTCCTTTATTCTCCTCTGCCCTGCACCCCCTTTCCCACCAGCATTCCCCACCTTAGTTCATGTCCATGGGTCGTACATATAAATTCTTTGGTTTTTCCATTTCCTATTCTTAACCTCCCCCTGTCTATTTTGTACCTACACTTTACGCTTCTTATTCCCTCTGCCTTTCCCCCCATTCTCCTCCTCCCCACTGATAACCCTCCATGTAATCTCCATTTCTGTGATTCTGTTCCTATTCTATTGTTTGCTTTTGTTTTTGTTTGTTTTTATAGATTAATTTGTTGATAGTTGTAAGTTTGTTGTCATTTTACTGTTCTTTTTCTATCATCTTCTTTTTCTTAGATAAGTCCCTTTAACATGTCATATAATAAGGGCTTGGTGATGATGAACTCCTTTAACTTGACCTTATCTGGGAAGTACTTTATCTTCCCTTCCATTCTAAATGACAGCTTTTTTTTTGGATAGAGGAATCTTGGATGTAGGTCCTTGCTTTTCATAACTTCAAATTCTTCTTTCCAGCCCTTTCTTGCCTACAAGGTTTCTTTTGAGAAATCAGCTGATAATCTTATGGGAACCCCTTTGTATCTTTTTTTTATTGAGTTTATTGGTGTGATATTGCTTAATAAAATTACAGAGGTTTCAGGTATACAATTTTATAATACATCATCTCTATTCTATGTGTGTTCCCCACCCCAAGGCAATTCTCCTTCTGTCACCGTTTATCACCACTTTACCCTCTTCCTCCCCCACCCCCTTCCTTTCTGGTAATCACCATGCTGTTATCTGCATCTATGCATGTTTGTTTTTGTTTGTTTGCTTAAAACCTTTAACTTTTCATCCAGCCCCACAATCCCCCACCCTTCTGACAGTTGTCAGTCTGTTCTCCATATATGAGTCTATTTCTACTTTGTTTCTTAGTTTATTTTTTCATTAGATTCCACATATGAGTAAAATTATATAATGCGTTTACACAGTGGCGTGCTACCTGGCCATAAAAAAAAAACAAGAAAATGTTACCCTTTGTAATAACATGGAGGGACCTGGAGGGCATTATGCCAAGTGAAATATGACTTATATCTTTACAAAAAGGGAAGAGACAGACACAGACACAGAGGAAAGACAGCTATGTGGAGATAGAGGCAGAGACTGGAGTTACCCTGCCAGCAGCCAAGGAAGGCCTGGGACGACCAGAAACTGGAAGAGATGAAGGATTCTCCCTTCAAGGAAGCTTGGTGCAGTTGGTGCCTTGCCTTCAGACTTCTAGCCCCCAGAACTGTGAGAGAATACATTTATGATTTGTAAGTCATCTAGTTTGCAGCACTTTGTTAGAGCATCCCTGAGTGACTAACACAGCATTATTTTCAAAATATCTGCTACTTAGAACATTAATATTTACCTGCTCTGGTTTTCAAAAATATCTGCTAATTTAAATTGTCAGAATGATATTGACCTGTACTGATTGTCTTTGAAGTTATACACTTGTGATATGGATTAGACATTTACATTCTCTCCTATGAATTGTCTCTCAAAATTTTTATCCTTTTTTCTCTTATATAACTTCAGTGTTATTTTTAATCAAGATTATTAAGATTGATTGATTAAAGATTGATATCTTTAATCAAGATAATTAAGATTATCAAGATTATTAAATTAAGATTATTTGTTTTCTGTTCTGTTTATTACAAATGTTTTCCTCTAGCTTTTGATTTGCTATTTAACACACTGCTTAAGAGTGTAAAACAAACAGGAATTATTTTATAATATTTATAAAATATTTTTACTTTATTAAAATCAGATGTTTTATTTATTTATAAACTACAACAAACAACAAAAAATATTTCTTGGTTTTCCTTATTTGATGTTTCTGGCATGAACTTCTTTAAAAATTATATATAAATTATATCAAAAGTCTAAAAAGAACAGTCTTTTAGAGGGGAAAAAAGAACAAAAGTTCTACATATTTAGTTTTATTCTTGGGAAGGGCAGATTAAGAATAGAGCATATTTTTCTTCATCAAAAATCATCACCTTTATAACAAGAGTATTTATTAGTCTCAAATGAGTAATATAGGGGCAAAGTTCCATTAAACACAACAGACCAGAAAGCAGTGTGATTATGAATAAGATGAAGAAAAATTAACATTAACTTTTAAAAGAAGTAACATATATTTTTATATCTAAAAGGTAGGAGGGAATGATGGAAGGGAAGAAAGAAAAAGAGGAAAAAAGATCAGATAAATACTGAAGAAACAAAGCAATCAGAAAATTTTCAGATAAAGAAATAATGGTGTCTTGTGATGAAGAGACAAAGCTAAAGGTAAGTCATACAAGATCTGCAGGAGTAATGATTCTGTCCGAACCCCCTCTCCAGGATAAAAGCAGGAGGTTATGACAATAGCCAATGTGGGAACCTCTAAGAAAAGGATTTATTTTCAAGAATAGTAATAAAAAGCTGACAAGTACACTTTAATTATGATAGAGTAGGTCTTGCACAACTGTAAATCTACCACTGGGGAGTGTATAAAAATTAAGATGCAGGAGTATATGTTTTAATTTATAGGATTCTTCCTTGGACTGCTTATAAATCAAAAGAATAGCGGAAATTTCAAGGAGAAAACACATGCTTTGACCATTTTCTGAAGCCTTTTTGAATGGGTTAGGTTTTTCATTTGATTCTGTAAAGTCAACGAGCCCAGATTCTCATGCTGCCGCTTTCCTTTGCCTTGTTGTGCCCTCATTCACAAGCCGTAATGAACAGACACCGTGCCATGACATGGCATAGACTTCCAAGATTTAATTGCAATAAGGAACAAGGAATCAAGTAGAATCTTGCAAACTTACTTAATGAATAAATTCTACCATGTAAAATAAGCTTTAGATTGATTAGTTACCACAAAGATGTTTTTTTCTGTGAAACATTCAAAATTATTTACTTAACCTTCATAATTATAAGAAGTAGGCTTTTTATGCTCCCCTTTATAGTTAATGACAAATTATTTCACCTTGATATAAGAAAAATTTTTAAAAATAATAAATAGTTTTTCTCTCCCTTATCAAAGGGGATATTTTTATGAACCCAGTTATGGTTATTGATTTTTCTTATGTTGCATTTGAGATAATTTGCTCTAATATGCATGTTATATTTCAGCATGAGTAGACAGTGTGAAAATGCCCAGTCCTAACTCTTATTCCTCCTTCCAAACCTTTTAAATAACCTTTCATGGTAATGAAATAACCATGTGACAACAAAGACTAAAGAATATCTTGGTGCAGGAGCTTAAAGAGAGCCAAGCAATAAAGGTAGGGCTGGAAGACTTGAGGCATGCAAAAGACCCAGATTGGGTGGCTGCCTAGTTCATAATAAATCAAGGATTTAATCTTCCCTCCCAATCCCATTTTACCACTCTGCTCAAATGTGATCCTATATTTCTGACCACAGTGATTAAAGTAATGGTTCTCAATTAGGGGACAATTCCGTCCATCAGGATACATCTGGCAATTTTAGAAACATTTTTAGTTGCACAACTAGGGTGGGAGGAGGTGCTACAGGCACCTAATGAGTAAGGAACAGAGATGTTGCTAAGCTGTACAGCACACTAATCAGCCAATCATAACACACAGCTGTCCCAGAATGTTAATGTGTACGTGACAAACCCTGACCTAAGAACAAATCGAGCAAGGTCAATCAGAGTCCTTAAAAGTTTTGATTTTTTTTTTTTAATCTTAAAGATGGAAAAACAAAGTTCAGTTGTCCTGTGTGACAAAGCTCAGAACATGGAGTTTAAAAACTGCCTCATGGAGGCAGCTGCCTGTGAACTGAAGCCACCAGAAAAAAGAAGTAGAGCTGGAAGCAGAAATGTCAGAACCCTGGGGCCTTCCGATTCCATTTCTGCTTTCATTGCCCCCAGTTACAATCCGGCTTTTCCCGGGGAAGTGTGTGTGCTACATACTGTTGAGTTGGCTCTGACTCCTGGTGACCCTCTGAATGAGTGACGTCCATGGTATCTTGTCCTCAGCCTGAGCCCTGCTCAGCTCCTGTAGACTCATGCCTATGGCTTCTTTTATGGAGTTATTCCATCTCATATTTGGTTTTCCTTTTTTCCTGCTACCCTCTATTTTTCCCAGCATTATTGTCTTTTCCAAAGAACCCTGTCTTCATTATGTGCTGAAGTAGGACAGCTTCAGTTTTGTAATTTTGTCTCCAGAAATGTTTCAGGTTTGATTTCATCTAGGACCCACTTGTTTACTTTCTAGCTTTCCAGGGTATCTGCAGAGCTCTCCTCCAAAACTGTATTGTGAATGAATAATTTTTTTTTCCTAACAGCTTTCTTCACTGTCCAGTTTTAGCATCCATACACAGTAATTGATAATGTGAAGGTGTAGATTATCTTAGTCTTGGTCTCTGATGACACATCTTTGCTCTTGGTGATCTTTCCTTATTTTTTCATTAACAGTTAGGTTAGCCAAATAGATATGCCTTTCCTGAATTTGGTATTTAAACTATCACACACTCTTCTTCATAACCTGTTTCCAGAGAGGCAAGGGTGAGGTGCTGGGCCCAAAGTCATAACACCTTCATGGATGTGCATGATCCCTGTGTTTACTCCCAGTGAGGAGAGCTCTCCTGCTGACTGGCTAGAGACCTCCAAGCTTTCTGTTCCACTGCCTGAACCTGTGTGATGTAAGGCTGCATCAGAGGGACAGGGTGACAGCGTTGTCAGGCTGCAACAGCGGTTAAAGAAACTAATGTGTGTGAAGTATGCCCTGTCAAGCTGACCCCTGACCCTTACAGTCAAGAGTGGGATTTTTTTAATCTCCTAAAGCCTTTGTGGTTATTAGCCCCTGCTGCTTCTGGACTACAAGGTGATTGCAGAAGAGTTCCATCTGGATGCATAATCTCGCCCACGCTTCTTTCTGTTCCAATTTGGTGCTGGTGTCAAATCACAAGTCCCATCTCCTTCCGCTTTCCTGGGGCGTTTCTGTGTCTCGGGTAGGGAGGTGGAGTGCCAAGGGAAGGGGAGGGGCATCAGAAGGGGAAAGCGGGTGGGGCTCAGGAAGGATCAGTCTCCAAGTTTCTAACGCCTACTGAAGAGCCTCATCCACAGAGCTGTGAATACCTTGATTCCAGGCTGTTTTGATAAGGCAAACAAAAGACCCTTTTACACCATGCATCTAGTGCAAGTTTGCCTGGTCTAGGATGACGTAATAATTGAGGGTCGTAATAATCTGCTCAGGTGAACGATCTGGGCTCAGGCAGACGATAGTTTCCTTCCGTGAAGAAGATAAAATCTGTTACTTCCTGATGGCACATCCCTTTGGTAAGATGCTCTCACAAGGAAAGTCCCTATTGCAAATACATTTTCACATCACACACTTGAAGGTAAGTCATTCATTACACAACCCTCTCAACTGCTCTTTACTCAAAGTTGGCTTTTATCAACTTTGTGATGCAGAAAGAGTCCTTTCAATAGTGTGTTTAAAATAGTGTAAGATCACACTGTCAGTCCTGGAGATGTATGCCTTAGGGAAAACAATTCTCCAGGGAAGATACTTCAGAGCTGGCACACTCACCAGATACCCATCTCCTTCCTCTCCACCCTCTCGCTCTTTCCTCTCTCCTTCCCCTTCCCCCTTCTTTTCCAAATGCTAACCCCAATGAATTGTGCTATACAAGTCCATCTGCTCTTCTGAACTCACTTAGTTTTAGAATTCTCCTAATGAATTAAATAAAAATCCTCGTAATATTTCTGGATTAATTATATTTATGTGCAATTACAACAAAAGCATCTATTAGTGGTTAATAAATGAGTTATAATTTTTCGTCTACTTTCTAAAACTTTCCCTACCCAAAAAAGAAAAAAAATGAAATGGGAAGATTTAATTTCACCCACGCCTACTCACTTCTCCGTTTTGGCTACCACCCTGCTCCCATTACCTTTATTTTATTTTTTTCTAATTGCTATTATAGATGTAAAGTTGACATTATAGTTAAATTGTTGTATCTTTAATAAAATGCTTGAAAATTCTTTGGTATGTCAGAAACCTTCAAATTTAAGTCCATTGATAGCAAGAAGCTTCTATATACCATAAGTGCCATTTATTTTTAAAAAAAGATTCTTGTCCATTAATTCATAAGCCGTATATTTTTATTCAGCAGATATTTTTAAAATGCTGTTATGAAAGCATTGTTAAACAGTTTCTAAGGCAAGGCAAAATTTACAACACAGAGTTATTTCTATGTTTGTCAAATAAAAATTCATGACAAAATTGTTTGTTACATTTCCTTTCTTAATCCATGTACACAGAAGTTCACTACCTGTGGAAGTCGAAGTTCAAACTGTGCATGAATTGTGCTTGAGAACCCCAGGTCCTTAGTGGACATAAGCAACATCTTCCTAGAATTGATATTGATAACACATATGTTGGTAAAGTTTCTTGCCTCAGTTTCCTTACACACTTGAAGTTAAGATGTGAAGTATTTTTTGAACTAGAAATTAAATGTTTAACAATATCCTTTATTTTGGTCTATATATACTCACATATAAGGCTGTAGAGCTATGCACATTTATGCACAGAGAATTTTTTCCAATATTGTCATATAGTTCAATCCTAATGTGTTTTAGAATATCCTCTTCATTGAAATTCATTTTAACTTTCTGGATCTGGACAGTAAATCTCCTTTTTTCTGTATTTACAGACAATCTCATGTTCTAAAGCACAAGCCTAACACTAAAAAAAAAAAAGCTAAAAAGTACATTCTAATAAATCTATGAAACTTTAGAATGGGGTGAGCAGGATTAGCCCCACACATATTAGAGATCATCCAGGTGTGATTTGGGGGGTCCTTTCTTCTGCAGGGTCCACCCTTTCCCCTTGGGAGCCCCCTTTCCTGAATCTTATACCCTTGTACTCCCTCCTGGCTTCCTGATGCCAGAAAGATCTCAAATGTGTTGATCGTCATTCCCCAAAGAAGAGTAAAAATCCCTAACATCTGCCTACCCCATGTGTTTTTATTTTCCAGTAAAAAGAAAAATAAAGTTACAATAAACTTGTTCCTAACTATTTATTTTAATGGGATTCTTAATATGTGATTATTTGCTCAGTAATTAGTTAATTTACAAGGGAAGAATTTGGGCTTACACACATGATTTTTACACTATAAAACAATGTCATATAAAATTTTTTAATAACTCAAGAATTTTATTGTAGTTACTTTTATAGTATATTTTAAGTGGTTCAACTTCTCAAAGGTAGGGTGATGTGTGTATATATGTATATGAATGTTTCATATTTTAACTACAATGTATATCTTAAATTTTAAGTACTATAAAATCCAAATATACAGCTCTTATCCTTGTTGCTAACTAAAACAAACCACAATAAAGTGTAGTCTTGCACACACACTTAAGCACATGTGCACACACATGCAAAATACTATAAAAATTAAGACCTTAACCAACTGATGTTCAAGATGACTCATGAAACAAAGTGTACTTCCAGAAAACTGATAACTCCAAGGATCTGTGAGTGTCCGTAATAGGAACTTATCAAAATAGTTTGGTAATCTTACAATGAATACAGAATTATCCTTCTGAGTTGAACAAGTCTCCCTTAATTGCCCTTAAAAGTGAGTTTGTTGCCCTTAGCAGCACAAAGTAAATTCTATAAAATTTCTCTTCACTAGTCTACATGAAACAAATAAAAGAATGTTAGAGTCAAGAAAAATATTTTGAGAATCAAAGATCTGAAGTCTTTACATTGGTCTGTTCTACTTCTGCATTATAGACATGTTTTGGCTCCTCCTCTCAGTTAGACTGATCTGTCCTATAAATCATTTCTCTAAGGAATGAGAAATTCCTTAGAGAAATTTTTTTGTGTAGGAAATAAATTCTTTTGAGAATATTAATTAATTACTGGTTTATTTTGTAACTCTTCCCAGGTAATAGACACATAAGAAACAAGCAACACTTCTGAGGGCATTTTTTTTCTTGGAGGAAAATTCACTGCTATAATCAAAAGTAAAAAACTGAATGGAGGGATTTTAGGAATAAGGATAGGATGGTAGAAAGGTATTTTTTGTTGAAGAAATTTTTTTTCTTAAACTACCTTAATAGACTGCAATTTATACTTATTTCTTGGCTTGGTCACAACATCAATAAGACAATACACAATGAATGTCTGGAATCTTTTATAAAAGGATCTTCATACAGATATACTTTTTGGAGGAGGATGTTTATATCTAAATTTATTTATCAGTTTCTGATTTATTCTTTGTATTTTCTGAGTTAAAAGTGACAAATTTAGAAAGGAAAATGTTTATTCTTTTTTTCTATATACTTAAAAACCTTGTTTTTGGTATTTAGCAGTTTTATGTTAGGAGTGGAAAGAGGATTCCCATGGGGGTTTTTTTGTTGTTTGTTTGGGGTTTTTTTTTTTTTTTTTCCTTTGGTCTTCATCTCAACCAAAAGTTAACTGTGTTTCTCAATATAGTGCTTTAGATTTGTGAACGCATTTAATGAACAAATAAACTCTTCTTTATAGGTCACCTAACCTCGCCATAGAAGAAAATAGGAGAGTGAGGTTTTGTGTGGAGTAATAAAAAAAATAAGGCTTTTGTGAAGATGTATACAGTTGTCCCTTGCTATATCATGGCTCACTTATTGCGGCCTCACTGTATCGCAGTCTTTAAAAACCGACCACACCGTGAAGCCACAACCAGTGAACCGCGATGTAGCAAGGGACGACTGTGTACTTCACTGGTGAGTACCCGTATAGAATTTTGTGTTATTAAAATTACATAGGTTTAAGAGTGTAGAAAGTGTTTAAGAGCATATGAAGTGTTTATTAGAATGTGGGAAAGGTTAATAAGAGAGTGGGAAAAGTTTATAGGAGCGTGGGAAGGGTTTATAAAGCCTTTATATATATATATATATAAATAATAAAATAAATATAACGCCGCTACTTCGTGGATTTTCACCTATCGTGGGGGTCTCTGGAACGTAGCTCCCACGATAGGTGAGGGATCACCGTATTTAGGGAAACCTGTAAGGAAATGGGCAAGTTCAGTCTGCTGGATCACGTTACAGATGCCAAAGACCGATTCTTGAAGAGTTATTCCGAGTCTGCTGCCTATGTACCCAGTGAGTGAGTCCAGCGACCTCTAGTGACAACTGGTAATAACTGACCTTCCTACCCCTATCTTCTCACTGCCCAATCCTCAGATGCATAGGAACTTTAGACTGTCTCTTCCCAGAGCCCTTGCCCACCAGCTTTCTAACTGTGAAGTGAGAAGTGGCAACACACAGCCATGATTCTATCCAGGACACAGTATTTGCCAGCCCCAGCAGTATGCCTCAGCAAATCTGAACTAGACATTCTGGCAAACCAGCAAGGTCTTGGCAAGAGCTCTTTTACTTGGATTTCACAGGGAAACGAAGCATAACAGAGCATTGAGAACTCGGGCACCTGGAGGGCTTACCCACAACCCAAGTGCAGAGATTTTAGGCACAGAAGAGATATAAGGTGAGAATCTTGAGGAAACAATCTAGTCCAGCCCATCCAGTTTGAAAGGGGAAATTGGGATTTTAACAAAGTTAGTCTCCATTGCATTTTCTCTTATCTGCCCTTCCCTTGACACCTACTCAAAGGGAATTATTTTTAGACTTCTGCCTGAAAGCATCCTTTCAAATGCAGACTGAGGAGGGTTTGGATGTATACAACCACTACACAGTCCCGCAGTCCAGTTATATTCCCACCCCTGTATGAGGCCCTCCCTGTCAACTCCAGCCCATTCTGACCTCACCTTTCCTCTGACCTCCAATTTATTATTTACTCCATTCACTGGTCACCTCGCACATACCTTCTTTTCTGTCATTGTCTCAAATTGTTATTTATCTCTAAAATTCTTTGTAAACTTAAGTATGTTAAGGTTTGGTCTCTCTAATCAGATCACAGAATTTTTAAATCCAGGAATGACCATTGCACAACTTCAGTTTAATAATTTATAACACTCACCATAGGTTGAGTGTTAAACAAGGGCTCTATAAATATTAATAAATGATCACTAATTTGTTCACTGCTCTTACTTGGAAGTTCACCTGATATGTTACCTATGCAGAGACGAGGCTGCTCTGAAACACAAAGAACCCTTGAAGGAGTGATGCAGTCTCACCCTGCTTCAGTTTCTACCTGCAATATAGTAAGGTGATAGCCTTGCTGGCCTGCACTGTGCTGCTAGATGAGAAGGCTATGTGATATAAATGTCTTTAAAGAGAAGCTTACTGTAAAATGGAAAATAATCTTCATTTTTTTTCTGGGCAACATATATGGATGAAATTTCTTGGGATTAAATGTCAGCTCTTTTCCTTTTGGGCTTTGGACCAAAAAGACTTTCCAATGTTCTAAGTAAAACAATCTATGTGACCTCTACGGTTGTAAAAATTAAAATGAGATTCTGTGTGTAAATATATTTATAAATAAATGATGAAGACCATGAGTCATTATTGTTAATATTATAATTAAGAGTTCAATATTATGTCTAGCATATCGGTATTCTGTTTTTGTTGTTGGTTTTCTGCCTATTCTTTTTTATTAAGAAAAAATTGACCTTTCTCGGTTAAATACCATTTTTTCTTTCTGATTTTTTAATTTTGAAATAATTATAGAGTTACATGGAGTTGTAAGAAATAATACAGGAAGATCCTGTGTACCATTTACTCAATTTTTCCCAATAGTAACATCTCGCAACAAATTTCAGTGTTGTACATCACAACAGATGCTGGCTTTGACACAATACACCAGATTCACTCAGATTTCCCCAGTATTACCTGTCCACCCTTGCATGAGTGTGTGTACGTGTGTGTATTAAGTTCTGTGAAATTTTGTCACATCCACAGCATCATGTAGCCATCATACATGTTGTTCCATACACTGTTCTGGGTACAGAACAGTTCCATTGCCACTGGGATCCCTCCTGTTGCTCCTTTATAACCATGTCTCACTTCTACCTGTCCCACACGTCCTTCCCTCCTTCTGGTCCTAGGCTTTTGGAACCATTAATTTGTTTTCCATTTCTAAAATGTCTTTTTAAAGCTGTTATGTAAATGGATCATACACTTCGTAACTTTTTGAGATTTGGCTTCGGCACTAGCATTATTCCCTGGGCATCAGTCAAGTTGCCGTGTGTATCATCATCCCATTCCTTGTTATTGCAGAGTCATATTTCATCATACGGATGTACCACGGCTTGTTGAACCAGTCATCCATTGAAGAGAATCTGGTTGTTTCCAGTTTTAGCAAAAATCATGACTAACGTGGCTTTGAACATTTATGTGCAGACTTTGGTGTGAATGTAAGTTTCATTTCTCTAGCATAAATGCATAAGGGTATACTGGATAAGCTGTATAGACATTACAGGTTTAGTCTTACAAGAAAAAGCCAAAATATTTTCCAGAGTGACTGTGCTACTTTGTATGCTCACATGTATGTGTGAAAATATATCACTGGCATCCTCACCAACATTTGGTATTGCCATTATTTGTTATTTTATCTCAGTAATTATGGACACACTCACACACACACACACATTCAAATGTATGGACATTATATTCCAGCCATTCTGTTAGGTATGCAGTAAATGTCAAGTTGTAGTTTTAATTTGCATTTTCTTAATGGCTAATTATATTGAACATCTTTTGTGTGTTTATTTGCCATCTACATATCCTATTTTGTGGAATGCCTATTCATTGATTTTTGTCTTTGTTCTTATGAGATTGTTTTTGTTTTTTACTGCCGAGTGTTAAGAGCTCTTTATATATTTTACATGCTAAACCTTTGTCAGGTATGTGGTTTGCAATTTTTTTCTTATAATCTTATTTGTCTTTTCATCCTCTTAATAGTCTTTTACAGAACAAAAGTTTTTAAGTTTGAAGGGATCAAATGTATCAGTCTCTTCTTTAATGGTTAATGTTTGGATATCAAGTGTAAGACCCCTCTGCCTAGACAGGATCCCATAGATTTTCATCTATTTTTTAAAAATGTTTCATAGTTTTCACCAGTATAGACTTCCGGCCAAGATGGAGGTGTAAGTAGACACCCTATGCCTCCTGGCATAACCAAAATTAAGGACAACAAAGATTTAGAAACAAGAAAACAACTGGAACTAATAGAAAATTGAACTGTACAGAAGTCCAGCAACCATTCATCCATACCGGTAAGAGAGGCAGAGTCGCAACAGGAAAAAGTGGAGGTGCGGACCCAGGCACGAAGGCAGCAGCAGCTGGCAGATCCCAAGTGTGCAGGCAGTGGCTAGCAGACCCTGGGCACAGGGTGGCAACTGTGCAGACCCAGTGAGGCCACACAAGGTGGCTGGCTAACCAGGTGGTCCCCCATTCGCACGCAGATAATCCTGGCAAAGGGGAAGCAGAGGAAGGGACTGGAATCCAAGAGGGAGCAGAGCAAGTACCATTGTTCCCTCTTGGACCCCGCCCCCACAAAAAAGCGTCACTACCCAGAGACTATGCTGCCCTGACCTGGGGAACACTTAAGGCTCCACCCCTCAGTACATAACAGCTGTGACCAGACCAGAAACAAACAAACAAACAAAAGCAAACAAACAAAAATGGCTCAAATTGGAGAACAAATCAAAGCCCCAGAGCCAATTCATCTAAGCGACCAAGAGATAGCCAACCTATCAGATACACAGTTCAAAGCCCTGGTGATCAGGATGCTCACAGAACTGGTTGATTTTGCTCATAAATTAGATGAAAAAATGAAGGCTACACTAAGTGAAATGAAAGAAAATGCACAGGGAACCAATAGAGATGGGAGGAAAACTGGGACTCAAATCAATGGAGTGGACCAGAAGGAAGAAACAAGCAACCAAACAGAGAAGAAGGAAGAAATAAGAATTCAAAAAAATGAAGAGAGGCTTAGGAACCTCCAGGACATCTTTAAACATGTCAACATGCAAATTATAGGGGTACCAGAAGGGGAAGAGGAAGAGCAACAAGTGGAAAACTTATTTGAACAAATAATAAAGGAGAACTTCCCCAATCTGGCAAAGGAAATAGACTTCCAGGAAGCTCAGAGAGTCCCAAAGAAGTTGGACCCGAGGAGGAACACACCAAGGCACATCATAATTACATTAGCCAAGATTAAAATGAAGGAGCGAATTCTAGAAGCAGCAAGGGATAAGGGGACAGTCACCTACAAAGGAGTTCCCATCAGACTGTCAGCTGATTTCTCAAAAGAGACCTTACAGGCAAGAAGGGGCTGGAAAGAAGTATTCCAAATCTTGAAAGGCAAGGACCTACATCCAAGATTGCTCTATCCAGCAAAGCTTTCATTTAGAATGGAAGAGAAGATAAAGTGCTTCTCAGATAAGATCAAGTTAAAGGAGTTCATCATCACCAAGCCCTTATTATATGAAATGTTAAAGGGACTTACATAAGAAAAAGATAAAAAAATATGACAGTAAAAAGACAGCAAACTCACAGATACTAACAACCACACCTAAAACAAAAGCAAGCTAAACAAACAATAGAACAGGAACAGAACTACAGAAATGGAGATCACATGGAGGGTTAGCAACAGGGGAGTGGGAGGAGGAGAGAGGGAGAAAAGCTACAGAGAATAAGTAGCGTAGATGGTGGGTAGAAAATAGACAGGAGGAGGGTAAGAATAATATGGGAAAAATAGAAGCTAAAGAACTTATGACACATGGACATGAACTAAAGGGGGAAAATGTGGGTGGGAGGGGGTGTGCAGGGTGGAGGGGAATGATGGGGGAGAAATAGGACAACTGTAATAGCATAATCAATAAAATATATTTAAAAAGTTTTATAGTTTTCAAATTTACATTTGAGTCCATGGCCCATTTTGATTTAAGTTTTGAGTAAGTGTGAGTTGTAGGTTGGTTCATTCATTTGACTAAGGATGTTCAATTACTCCAGCATCTTTTGTTGGAAAAACTATCCTTCCTCCATTGAATTGTTTTGAACATTTGCCAAAAATTATTTTGATACATTTTTGTAGGTCTATTTCTGGGTTTTCTGTCCTTTTCAAATGATATTGAAAAGGATATCAAGGAAAATCTCAGGGAGATTTATTTGTCTCTCCCTTCCTCATTCAATACAGTTTTAATTCCTGTAACTATATAACAGGTCTTAACACTACTTACATTTTTCTCCAAGATTGGCTAAGCTATATAAACATCCACATAAATTTTAGAATAAATTTATCTCCTCCTACCAATGTCCTTGTTGTGATTTTTGTAAGTATTTTATCAAGTCTATAAATCAGTATCGGGACGATTGACATTGTAGTACATTGAACTGTCCATTCCATGAATATGGTATGTTTCTCCATTTATTTAGGTCTTCTTCAATTTTTTGTGTTGCATTTTGTAATTATCATGCAATTTTTTTAAATGTATACTTAATATTTCACTTTCGTTGAAACAATTATAAATAGTGTTGTGTTTTTAATTTTGGTTTCCATATAACTTTTTTTTTAAAGAAAACCTCTTCTGTCTTTTTGTTTGTTTGTTTGTTTTTTAGATTGTATTCATTTACATTTAGAGAGAGGGAAAGGGAGGGAAAGAAACATCAACGTGCAAGAAATATATCAATTGGTTGCCTCTCACATGCCCCCAACTAGGGACCTGGCCCGCAACCCAGGCAAGTGCCTTGACTGGGAAACGAATTGGAAGACTTTCAGTTTGCAGGCCAGTGCTCAACTCACTGAGCCACACCAGCCAGGGGTCCATATATTTATTGTTATATAAAGAAATGTGTGTTGATCTTGTATCCTGTAACTTTGGTCAAATCACGTGTCAGTTATAAGAGTAATTTAGCAGATCCCTGGGGATTTTCTATATAGACAATCATAGCATCTGAAAATAGAGACAATTTTATTTTTTTCTGATTTAATCAGTAAACCTTTTTTCCTTGTCTTTTTGCAGCAGATATAACTTTTAAAACTATGTTAAGTGAGTGGTGAGAAGTGGGGACATCCTTGCCTAGTTCACAATCTTTGGTGAAAGTATGCAGTTTTCCATTAATCAATTTTAAAATATTCAAAGGGTATGAATATAAAAGTTTCTGTATTGCTATTTGAATTTCTGAATTAAATGTCTAAAAGCAAATGTGACGCCCAAATCAGAGGAGTCAAATGAAGCCAACAAAAACTTTCTAACCCTGATTTCAGCTAAGAGTTATAGCAGGTATCCGGGAAAGAAGGCATCAGATAAATTATGAAGTTAACTCTATTACTTATGGGAGAGAATAAAATGATTTTAAATGTACTAGTGACATTCTCAGTTTAAGGTGAGCATCTAAATTACATTGCTCAGAGTCGTAAGGTAGATTAATGAATGGTAGCTGCTGAAGAGAAAACAGTTACACATATATACGTATTTATAATCCTGGAATGCTAAGCAAATTATATACTTTTTTCATATATGCCCTCTTGTAGACACTGAGAATCAAGAGATTTTTCCTATATCTCCTAACTTAAATTTCATATATTATATGGAATTCCATTATATTAAAATATAATTGTGCCAATTATTAGAGCATATGTATAAAGCAATACTGAGCAGGCTTCGGTAGATGCACATCATGTAAAAATTTACTAACAAAAGTAATAAGTATTTTCAGAGTCACCATAGATAGAAAACATTGGATATCTTTGACATGCACAATGGCATAGCTCTAAAAACTGAATTTTAATGAAGATTGGTGAAATGATTTACTCTAGCTCATTTGCAAACATATGTAATTTTTAAAAATCTGAGTTTTCCTTTTAATTTATAGAAACATATTTTTAGTATAGCCAAAATATCCAGATGCATAAAATAAAAAATTATGCATGTTGGAAATGAGACAGTCACGGTCTCCTAGTTTTCCATTTAAATTAGGCAAATATGGATTTGGTAGGTAGTATGTCTCCAGAAAATAGGGTTACATTTTATGAGAATGATTAAGTGGCCCAGTGCTCAAAGAATGAGATAACGTTTTGAAGTCAGCCAAGAACTCAACCTAGAGAAATTTGATGAGTGCTCTTAGAAGGATCTTATGAGCAGGTTAGTTTCAATTTTCTGATTACTCTAACGGGGAAAAAAGAGACCGCTACTGCCATCTATTGTTCAAATGAAACATCATCAGCTCTGATCAATGGATTGCCTCGCTGCCAGACAAAATCTGCCTAAAAATACAAAGTATTCTTGCTAACACTGACTGCACTACTTCTGGATAAATCTAATATTCAGTAGAATACAAAACAAGAGGCTATATTTAAAGCAAACTTCTCTTGTCTGCTGTGTATTTTCCTTCCGGGTGTTTTCTGTTTAAAAGAGGAGCAACGTTTCCATACTGACACAAATCAAGAGTTCTGCAAAAAAAGTTTAGTGGAGAACTGAGGTAGCAGTAGTTCACTGTGTGTGTGTGTGTGTGTGTGTGTGTGTGTGTGTGTGTGTGTGTGTGTGATAATGACAGAGGAAAATGGAGAGATGAGTGGTGGAAAAGGGGAGGACAGGGAGAGAAGGTGTGAACCAACAGATACTCTTAATATTGGGCACCAGTAGTTTAAAAATACATGTTTTTAACTATTGAGAGCAAAATGCCAGAATTTAGGTCCTTGGTACTTAATGTGTGGACTCCAAACCAGCTTCATCAGCATCACCTGGTTGCTTGTTAAATAAACAGATTCTCAGGCTCAATCCCAGAGTCAAAATCTAATTCAGAAATTAATTTTTCTGAATCATAATGTGCATTTTAGAAAGATTCTTAGGGGATGGAGGGATTGAGCAAACAAGGAAAAAGATGCATGAACATGGACAACAGTGTGGTGATTGCCGGGGCTGGTTATACTGCTTCTTACGATTAAGTTTAAAATGCGTTTACTAAGCAAAATATGCAGTATGTAGCAAGAGCTCAAGAAATATTACTTATTTTTATTGTTAATAACTGCTATATGCTTCACCCCACAAGATTTTTCTCTGATTAACAAAATGATACCTACTATAATTCACATAATCAAAGTTTCCATCAATTTCAAGATGTATAATTTTATATGTACCAGCAAAATGAAAAAGACTACTGTTAGCAAAGAATCTGTTTTTCTGTATCACTAAGAGCAAACCAGAATATCATTTCTTAAACTTCGATATGCATAACAATCATCTAAGAATCTTTTTAAAAATTTTTATTGTATTTTTTCCATTAACATTTAGTCCCCTTGTATCCTCCTCCCTAACCAAGTGTGCCAACCAGGAAGAATAAAATAAGTGCAATTTCAAAATAATTGTGACAAAAAGCCATTTCCTATTCCACTAAGTGTCTTAAAGGTTTTTATAATATAATAAAAAAGCAAGCCCTAGCTATTTGTTGTTTCATCATATATAGTTTTTCACAATTGGAAAATTTATTAGATATACAGTTCATCATGTTAATTGGTATGAAAGCATGACTGAGCCCTGAGCAGAATGAATTCCCTCAGGTATGCTTAGAAGATGTGTTCAGCTTAAGAGGTGCTTTCACGCTGGGTGAATGCCTGGATCTCTGTTCCAACCTGTTTATCTCTGAAAGTCTAGAAACATTTCCCGTATTTTCATATATTTCCCCCATGTTATTTGAATGCATAGTGAAGGAATATAGTTACCAAGTGACCGTCTCAAAATGTGTGCATCAGTGGAATGATATTTCAAAACATAAAAGTAGAGAATTACAAATACAATTTAAAGTGAAAAAATAGAAGAAAAAAGTAAATTCAAAATTATCTTTTTTCATCTTGAAAGAAGGGTCTATATTTCTAATATTTTGCTTATAGACTTTTGATTCTGAAACTGCAAATAAGGATCTTAGATTTTGTGGCTCTAATTTTATTTTGAGGAAGCATATTGCAAACCTAAACTTCTTTAGTCAATACTGGTGATTTAAAACACTTCACCCTTTCTTCTCAATTTTGCTTCACTTCTCAAAGAAATGTTCTCATGCATTACGTATATAACCATCATCTCAATCTCTGCCTTTTTTTAACTTGAAAAATTGGAAAATAATTTTATATCAGTAGAAAAGTCAAAGAAGAAAAATGTGCCTGATGCTTCTGGAATATTTAATTTGTATAATATAAAATCAGGATTTCTCCATCCGTAAATGAATTCTTCTAGAACTTGTTAATTTCCTACTCTTTCTGTTTTCACCACTTAACTTTCTCTCCCTTTTTGGCTTGTGTTAATAGGATTATTTGCTGGGTGATTTGTTTGTCATTTTATTGAATTATTAACAATTGACTGTATTCCAGGTGCTATTAATATTTTTGTCTTCATTGCTGCTGTAAAAACTGAAATTAATGATGATGAGTTATTTTCACAAGGCAATATATAAACAAGTAGTTGCAGCATAGGTCTCTCATTAAAAGGCCATAATAAGAATTACCAGTTATTTAGGTCCACCATATCCCAGGCAATCATAAATTATCTCAACAAAGATGTGAATTATTATCATCATTTTATAAATTAAAGACATTAAGATGCAAGAAATGAAATGGTATGTTGAAGACTACAGCATAGAGTTTGGATTTGAACTCTTATCTGTGTGGCCCAAAGCTTGTACTTTTCTCATTATACCAATTGTATGTGAATCAATTAACTTATGTTACATGAAAATGTCAACATTAGCTGTAATTTTTCTGGCCCTAGAAAAAATAAGGTGTAAAGACTAGTTACCACCAAAAGTAAAGTGGTGTCTCTTTAAAGTAGAAAAGATTGAAATATGAGGACTAACTTAGGCAGATAATAACCCACAGAGATAATTGTGCATGGTCCAACTACATTTTGAAGAAAAGGGCAATTTTGCTTTAGAGAAATTGCATGTATAATTTTGAATTTCTCCCTGATGAAAAGGCATTCATTCACTCCCTTATAGAACATCAAATTCAAAAATACTAATTGATATCCTTATCTTTATTAGGAAGCCATATTTAATGCCTATGACTCATCTGTCAATTTATTTCATTTTATTTCTAGTTTCTTTTTAGGAAAAAATATTCATAGTGATTTAAAAAAACATAACTTTAAAATTTGAAATTCATCTTTACATGGAAATATTTGTTTCTTTATCATTTTATTCTACCATATTTACACATTTTTCTACTAAGAAAATTAAAAGGGCCTAGTGATATATTTATAGAATAGAAATGAAATTAAAAGTTTAAGTAATTATTCTTAATATACAATTCCCTCTACATAAAAGTTCAGGGCAAAGAAGAGAATCCGGAATTATATAATGAGTTAACTCAATTGACTTCAGTATCAATTAAAAGCACTGTATAATTGCTCATTTTTTTCTCTTTGTGTGTAGCTATAATGAGAAGAGAGAAAAAGTTAATTTACTAGTAAATACTCATGCCTTGCCTAATTTTGAATTGGACAAAATTCAATAGTTTTAGCACATGTTAGAAATAATGTATATTTCAATTCCTAGCCCCTGAGATGTTTTTTCTAGCACATGGTAAACAGAGACCCTTATTTATGCATTTAGGCCATGTTTTTATTTATGCCTCAATATTTAAGAAAAAAAAAAACAGATCAAACTGTAAGCCCATGCATAATGCCTTCTGCATAGCTGTGTGGGAGTTAAACCACAAATATTATCTATATTTATGTTGGGCTGGTCCCACCCATTGGCTGCGTCCATAACCCTAGTTTAGTAGGAGGGACACTCCTGGGTAGCAGAGGTGCCACAACCATTGGCATAGCTGTCTACACAGGACCTTTCCTTCTTTTGTCTTTGTTTAGCACAAACCAGTAAATGAAGTCATGCAGAAATGTGTGTCTAGTCATTAGAGATGCCTGGGACTACAGTAAGAGAAACTGCTAATCTGGCAGTGTGTCCTATGGCTTCTGCATTATTTCCTGTCTCTCCTGGTCTTTGGCTGGCCTAGCCAATGTGTGCCAAGCAGTGCATGCAGAACAGAGTACACTACATGAAGTAGTGTACCATGTTGGAGAAAGTCACCTCAGTTTTCCAGCTGGTTGGCCAATTGTCAATGAGCTATCCAAGTAGCCCTTTAGTTTGAGTTTTATGCAGACATGTTTTCTTGGAGTTATAGAGTACTCTATGGTTGTATATACACTCGTGGTAAGTTCCAGGTGTATCGATAACCCATTTTTATCACAGCACACCTCCTTCATATAAGTCTACAGATTAGTAACCCAGAAAAAGATACAGATGTCTTCAGAGGACTTACAAGTCAATCATGAATACTTACTTTAAGTGCTTACTATGTGCCCAGAATGTTGAAGAGAGAGAGAGAGAGTCCGTGAGAGAGAGAGAGAGAGAGAGAGAGAGAGAGAGGTTTATAGTCTAATTGTGATAACAAGAAAGGGAGAAACTGGCTAAAAGTATGAAAAAACGTTCAGAGAACATAAACATTTCTCAGGCTTCATAGTCAGGCAAGGTTTGGTGCAGCAGACAGGTTGGAGCTGTGCATTGATTGTCAGCTGACCTGGAGTCGCACAGATTCTGAAGTTCAAACACTAATAATGCCATCAACAAACAGTGGAAGTCTGTGATGTGCATTGGATTGTGCAATGTGATTGTACAAAATGTGGGAAAACAAAGTGATATAAGACATAATCTTTTTACTCAGAAACTCATAATCTAATCAAAAGCACATATCAATAGAAAAACAAATAGTAATTCATACCAAAAAAATTACAATGCTAAATAAAAGATTCTGACAGAAAATTAACATAAAGTCAAAAGAGTGGGACAAGGTGGCCAGAAAGAAGATGCATGAATGAAGTGGAATTTAAAATGGCCCTGAATAGGTAAGCTGGGAGTGAATATGTTGAAAACACACCCCAAATATTTTTGTATGTTTAATGAGCATATTAATTAAACAGAAACAAAGTTTCTGTCAGGAGTAAGTAGAAATTAAGGATAAAGAATTATGAATTATAAGGCAATAAATTTGAAAGGGACTAGAATGTCACCCAGCTAAAATCAATTATTTCACAGCCATGAAGCCTCTACAAAGACACTTCACAGTGACAAGGACTACAGTGGTAGGTAAATTATGCCTGAGTTGTGTAGAACAATTCATGGCAGCCTTAAAAATTTATGCATTAAATTTGCCCTTTAAGAGGCAAAAAATCACTGCATCACTGAAAATATTTGAGCAAAGCAAGATGTATGTTAAAATGCATATGTCAATGATACATATTGAGATCCATCAATCAGCATACCAGTGTTCTGAGCCAACTGGAATATGAACAGGCATTTCAATGAGTAGACCACTGAATTTGTCAAAGTATAAGGTGACACAAATTAGATAAACTGCAGTGGCAGCAGAAATAGTGAGGTGATGGGTCCATTGTTAGAATTAAGAGAAATTGAAGAAAATGCTGATTTTGTGGGAATAAACAATGATTTCGGTTTAGGCATACTCATTTTGAGCTAACAGTGGGGAAGAACATATATTTAGCATACAGATAGACACATAAGACCTCACCTTCCAGGGTGCCTACAGGTATGTAGAGATAGAAGACTGGCATGTTTGGGTCTCCTTTGCTTGATCGGTGTGCATGGGATGAGGTCTTAATCATGCACCATAATGGAAGTTAAGACTGGAAGTTTAAAAAGAAGTCATAATTATCATAAAGTTGAAAATATTTGACATCTTTCTGTTTATAATACTAACAAATTAAGATTTAAAACCATTCTTCCCCACACATTCAAAGTGATTTCAGGCCCATGTTATAGCCAACTGTGTGGCAAAATGCAACACTGAGCTGGAACTGAGTCCTTCTGCTGGTCTTCCAGTTACTAAGTCTCAGATACAGCAATGCTCCTGCTTGGTTAAGTGAGGAGCAGCAGCAGAAGCATTCCCATTTAGTATATGTTTTTTCCTTGCAAACAAAGGGGCCTTAGATTCTGTTTCTCCCCTCCTGCTTCCTGCCTTCCAAACAAACACCAGGCACAAAAAGAAAAAAGAAAAAAAAAAGCATCAATAGTAAGATTTCCTTATATATTTAATTCCTGATGAATACCAAAAAACTTGATGTGATAGTTGGCTAACAGTGAACATAAAGTCAATAAGTGGAGAGATCAGTAAACAATATGATCAAATCTATTCCACAGAATACTTTTATTGGACCATATTGATTTAATACAAATGCCTTTGGTACAAAAGCAAAATTATTTATGAAACAATAGAAAAATCTGCTCTTAAGTAAAAAAAAAATTTAAAAAGCACTGCACATGGTTTCAGTGAAAAAAAAAGAACCAGATGTTCCACATACTTAAGAAAAAAAAACAATCCCATATGCAGTTACCCATGAAATATTCAACACATACATAAGTTTAAGGCTTATTGGCTTGATTTCTTTCCTCCCTCTCACCTTCATACTAATCTTCCACATGTCAACATTTCTTTGAAATCAGGGTGTGTTACTAAAGTGGAGTACAGAGAGCCAATTGAGGATTGATTCCAGTTGAAATTTTTGTAGTGTGCCCAGGGATGTCCTCATCCATGGAAAGAAGAGGGTGCCGTCACGTGTCAAGAATGCAGGAGTGCAGGCTGCACTGTGCCATTTGGTATCTGTAAAACCAGAAGTGGATTGACCTGTGCAAGTAAAATTAATAATTGAGCAATGCATGTGAAAGAAAAGGGGTCACATAAAGAGTCCAGATTCCTATGCTGAAGATGAAAAAGCAGACATAGGTGTCTGGCACAGTGAGAGATGGTTTACATACATTTTTTCCCCAATCTTCACACTCTTTAAGGTAGACATTATTAATTCCATTACATTGATAATGGAATTAAAAACAAAAAAGAGACTTTCAGTCAAGACAGCAGTATAGGGAAATGCGGTACTCAAATAGTCCCGCAACATCAAAATTACAACTAAACTACAGAACAACCAACATTTAGAGTGGCCTGAAATCTAGCTGAACAGAAGTCCTACAACTAAGGATGTAAAGAAGAAGCCACATCAGGACTAGTAGGAGAAACAGACAGGGAATGTGCTGGTCCCACACCCATGTGTGGTGGATTAAAATTGGGAGGGAAATCTCAAGTGCAGAAGTCCCCACTGAGGAGTGATGAGTGCCAGCCCCACACCAGGTCCCAAATTCTGGGTTCCAGTGCCAGGAAGAGAAGTCCCCATACTTTCTGGCTGTAAAGAACAGCTCAGATTGTGGTGAGTGAGATGAAGGGCTTCTAGAGTTCCAGGCATTCCTCTTAAAGGGCCTGCATGGATTTATTCAAACTCACTTGCTCTGAGTTCCAGTGCTGGGGTCACTAGGGACAAATGGTGAAGAACTGAGTTGTCTAGCATTATGACAAGAGCTGGAGAGGCAGCTTTCTCCCAGGCAGAATTGCTGCAGAGGCCATTGTTCCTTTGCTGAATCCTCCCCACACAGGGCCAGCAGGTGGGCACGATATAAAGTTTTCATCAATCTGGCTAATACTGTTCGCCCGCCCTGGTGATTCCCTGAGACCTGACTCTACCTAATTTGCAGGCCCAACCCAAACCATTTCCAGTGGCTTTTCCATACAAACAACCTGTGTTGACTAACGATTCAGACTTTCCTAAAATCTCTCAAATAAGCAGCATCTGGCCTTAGCATGTGCATTCCTCTCCCTACCTGGTCCCAGGCCCAGCACAAGTGGCAGCAGGCCTCTGTTTACAGCTTGGCCTCCCCTGGGCACTAGTAGCCCAGCACAAGTAGCACAAGTAGCAGCCATCTTCAGATTGCTTTGTAGCACACTCAGGTGGCCCTGGGTGGGGCACAGGTTGAGAATTGTCAACCTTGGTCTGTACCTCTCTGGAGGATGCAGAGCCAGTGAGCCCAGTGGACACCTTCAGACCACATTAAAGCACCACCCAACCTTCTCTACAAAAGACACACTTAAGGGGTGGGGTGATGGGTGAAAAAGGTGAAGGGACTCAGAATTACAAGTTGGTAGTCATGAGATAGTTGTGGGGACCTAAAGTCTAGCATAAGGAACATAGTCAATAATATTGTAATAACTGTGTATGATGTCAGATGGGTACTAGATTTATCTGGGTAATCACTTATTAAGTTATATAAAATCTAGTCACTGGGTTGTATATCTGAAACTAATATACCGCATGTCAACTGTAATTGATAAAAAATTGTTTAAAGTTAATATTTAAAAAAAATTTTCCAGCCCCAGCTGGTGTGGCTCAGTGAATTGAGTGCTGGCCTGCAAACCAAAGGACCACTGGTTCGATTCCCAGTCAGGGCACATGCCTGGGTTGAGGGTCAGGTCCCCAGTAGAGGGTGCATGAGAGGCAACCAACCACACATTGATGTTTCTCTTCCTCTCTTTCTCCCTCCCTTCCCTCTGTCTAAAAATAAATAAATAAAATATTTAAATTTATTTTCCAGAATTCCAGGAGCAGATTTTGTACCCACCATTTCAATTTATCTTCATTGATTTTAAAGATGCAGATGGTAGAGTATCCTGCCAGAGTCAAATAGTTTGACCTCAATAATTAATTTTGCATTACAATGAACTCACTACTTCCTGTGAACAGCCCTCTCATCTACTGTGATATTTCTACACTTGACCCCAGCTTTATACTATGGAGATATTAGTAACAAGATGGAGGCAGTGGAAGGCAGGAAAAAATAAATTTGGCATAGAAGAGTCTAAATTTAAAAACTGAGTATTTTAGGAAAACCAGCTAGTTTTGTTATTGCTTATTTCTGCCAATTGGCAATTTTTAAAAATATTTTATTGAATTCTCAAACTTATGGGCATGTGGCTTTCTTTAAATAATTAAAAAACTCTACTAATATTGTAAGAAATATATTCATTTAAGTTATCAAAATCTCCATTAAAAAAAATTGAACTTAGAAAAAGAGACCTTGGGAATGTTGGTTAAGGCAAAAAAGTTGGTTACTTATATAAGACATGTAAGTATTCTTATATTTTAAAACCATTAATATTGTTATTTAACAAAGAACAAAGTTTTATACAGAAAAAATGTAAAATTAAGACAATAGCTCATTTTTAAAGTTTCATTCTATGGATATCAGACATAATTGAGTTACATTAACTCACAGGAAATAGGACCCAGAGGTGACATCCTGATTACCATTCGCAATTAACACTGCTACATTTTTTAATGCCTATGTTTAATGTCAAAGCACTAAAAGTCTTCCAGGATAAGAAATCTATTAGTATTTCAAAAATATGTTCCAAACCAAAGAGACTAGAAACAGAATGAAACCATATGTCATTGCACTAAGGTGATAATTTCAGCAATGTGAATTAATCAAGTTTCTCAAGGGAAGGCTATAATTTAAAGTGATAAAGAAACTCAGTGTTGAACACTAGTTTGAATCAGCATGTTTAAGTCACAAAACAACAAATCTGAAAATACTGGAGAAGTCTAACACACAAGGCAGAGAACTTTTCCGTATTCCTAAATGCCAAGTGTGCTTATTCAAATCAAATGATAATTTTCTCATTTGCTCTTATCACTGGTGAAGCTCACAAGTCCTGGAAACAAGGATGCCCTCAATAAATGGTTTTTTGAATGGAGGAACAGATAAAAGAAAAAAATCAGAGAAAAACAATACTCATAATTTAGGATTACAAAAAAATAAGATTATAAAAAAATTAGGATTATAGTGGAAGGAAGACTAGAGCAATGCAATCTAGCTCTGGATTCTAGTCCTGACTTTGACATGAGTTATTTTCACAACTGTGAGCAAACTATTTGACATCTAATTATTGCATCTTTAAATTTGGATTACAGGGTCTTTAAAATCCTTCCAATTCTTCAATCTGTCACAAAGTTATGGCTTAGCTTTAAAAAAATATTAAGCAATAAAATATTCTAGAAGTTGAGACAAAGAAAAGGAAATATGGAAAGTGGCCAAAAAATTAGTAACGGTAGATGATTTGAAAGATTGTGTTTGTTTTTAAAATTGGGACCATCTGAATAAAATTAGATGAAAATAATCCCTTAGGGTCTGAATATATTAAAAGAGAAAAATCACTCTAAAATACATCCTTGAAGAAAATAAAATGCCAAACTTCTAAGTAGAAGAGATTAATATTTATGTTATTCATTCATACATTCAGTCAACAAACATGTATTAAATGTGTTCTCCAGGGCAACTACTGTGCTAGACACAGACAGTTAAAAATAAATGAGAGAATTCCTGTTCTCTAGGAAGTACTAGTCTGTCAATGAGTTCACATCTAGTGTAGAAATGTAATTGTGAGGTTTAAAAAACAGATGCCATCAAAAAGAAATTCACACAGTAATACTGTAGTCTTTAGCTTGAACTTGATGTATTTTTTAAAACACATAGAATTAAAATATAATTATAATTTTTATTTTGAATTTACTAGGAAAGTCAAATTAATTGATTTAAATAATAAGTTAAATTAGTAAAAAAGGCTAAAACATCATATTTTCTTGCCATTTGACCTAGGAAAATGCAGAAGTCCTCTAAAATATCTTTAATTAAGGACTGTTTTAATTTTTAATTTTATTTTAAATTATTTTTATTTTATCACTTATTTTTACATTATTTTTATTATGTTTCTTCCATTACTATGTATCTCTCCATACCCTCTTCGACCTCCACCCACTGCTTACCTCCTGCAATCACCAAACTGTTGTCTGTGTCCATGAGTTCTCTCTCTCTCTCTGTCTCTCTCTCTCTCTCTCATTTTTTTTTTTTTTTTGCTCAGTCCCTCCACCTACCTAACCTCCCACCCCAGAGCTATTAGACTGTTCTTTATCTATGGGTCTGTCTCTATTTTGCTTGTTAGTTCAATTTATTCATTTGATTCCGCATATGAGTGAAATCATATGGTAATTGTTTTTCTCTGACTGGCTTATTTCACTTGGCTAAATGTTCTCCAGATCCACCTATGCTTGTCACCAAGGGTAAAATTTTCTTCTTCTTTATGGTGGAATAGTATTCCATCATGTAAATGTATCAGAGCTGTTTTATCTAGTCATCTACTGATACACACTTGGGCTGCTTCCAAATCTTGCCTATTGTAAATAACACTGCAATGAACATACGGGTGCATATATTCTTTTGAATTAGTGTTTCTGTTTTCTTTGGGTAAATTCCCAGACATAGAATCTTTGGGTAGAACAGTCCCTTTTTTTTTTTTTTTTGGTAATTCCATACTTCTTTCCACAGTGGCTGCACCAATTCCCACCTACAGTGCACTAGGGTTCCTCTTTCTCCACTTCCTTGTCAACACTTGTTGTTTGTTGATATATTGACAATAGCCATTTTTTTCTGATGATTAGTGGCATCTTTCATCTGCCTATCTGTCATCTGTATGTACTCTTCGGAGAAATGTCTATTTAGGTCCTTTGTCCATTTTTTAAAATTGGATTGCCTTTTTTTTTTTTGGTGCTGAATTTTAAAAGTTCTTTATAAATTTTGGATATCAATCCCTTATCAGATGTATCCACAAATAGGTGCTACCATTCAGAGTTGTCTTTTCAATTTGTTGACAGTTTTCTCTGCTGTGCAAGAACATTTTAGTTTGATATAGACCCATTTGTTTATCTTTTCTTTTGTTTCCCTTGCCTGAGGAGATATATAAGAAAAAATTTTGCTAAGCATTTGCCAAACATCTTGGAGAAATAATTAAAATTTTACTGCCTTTGTTTTCTGCTAGGATTTTTATGGTTTTGAGTCTAACATTTAAGTTTAATCCATTTTGAGTATATTCTTGTGTGTTGTATAAGAAGGTGGTCTAGCTTCATTTTTTTTACATGTATTTGTCCAAATTTCCCACCACCATTTATTGAATGAACTATCTTTAGCCAATGGTATATTCTGCCTCTTTTATGAAATATTAATTGACTATAAACGTGTGGGTTTATTTCTGGGCCCTCTATTCTGTCCCATTGATCTATATATCTTGATTACTATGGCCTTGTAGTGCAGTTTGATATTAGGTAGTGTGATTCCTCCAGCTTTGTTCTTCTTTCTCAAGATGACTCTTGCTATTTGGTGTCTTTTGTGGTTCCATATAAATTTTTTGGAATATTTGTTCTAGTTCTGTGAAATATGCCATTGGCATCTTGATAGGAATTGTATTAAATCTGTAGATTGCTTTGGGTAGTATAAATATTTTAATGATGTTAATTTTTCCTATCATTAACACATTTACTTGTATATTTTTCAATTTTTTCTTTAGTGTCTTACAATTTTTTGAATACAGGTCTTTTACATTCTTGATTAAATTTATTCCTAGATATTTTATTCTTTTTTGAAGCATTATTATTTGGATTGTTTTCTTAATTTCCCTCCTTAAAGTTCATTATTGGCATATAAAAATGCAACTGATGTCTGAATATTAATTTTATATCCTGTTTAATTAAGGTCTTAATCAATGTATACTAAGAATCATTCTTATTCTCTTGTAAGACATTTATGAAGATTGGAATTATTGGATAAAGAAAATAAACTCAAAAAAATTTTAAATAAACTAAATTGCTTTGCCAAAATGTCCCATTAATTTAAAATGTATCAGTTAAAAATTTCCATCCGTTCTCATGAACAAAGAGCATATTCATTATTTTATTTATTTAAGGTATCACCACAACTATATTAACTTTGTTTAAATAATGTTTCTTTTATCACTAGTGAGGTTTAACATACTCCGGTACGTTTACTAATAAAATTTCTCTCATGCAAAGTGATGGTGTAAGGTAAATTGAGGCAGTCTGGCTTCCTCACCCACGTGTCTGGGTAACTAAGGGAAGCAGTGTTCCTTCCCATTACCTGGAATGGGCCTGATAAGTAGTGTTCTCATAGCCTCGAGACTAGGTCTAATAATCGGTTCCCATAACATGAAGCGGGTTCGAACATACAATCATGCTATGTTATATAATTTTCTGGCTTGAAGCCAGCTTTGTTTGTCTCTAGTACTTAAACAGACAGGGACTCGCTGCTGGGTGCCATGACATGTGCCATGCAAGGGAACAGGTGACATGCAGTGTGCCATGTAGAGGCATGCAGGGGGACATGCAGCTTTCAGCATGTGTAGCTCACTCACCTATGAATAAAGGCATGTCAAGCATCCCCACGAGTCCACACATTTTCTTCCGTCTCCATGAATCTAGAGTGGACCTGCCAGGCCTTGACAGGCTGCAACACAGATGGGGTTTTACCATTTATTAGGGGCTTGCTGTTCTGCATTCTTCTAAATTTTATGTGCTTTCAAAATTGAATCCATTAGATCTTCCTGATGTTTTCTACAAATATTACTTTCCTATTTAGAAGTTGTCTCTTTGCTACAGGCCTCCTTACAATTCAATTTGTATGTATTTAAAGTTTAATTTATAAAATATCATTTTACAACCATATAATGAGATATTTACTTAATGTCATTTATAAAATGTAACATTTTTAATTACAAAGTTCATGGTTCTTAAAAATAACATAGTTCAATTTCTGGCATTGCAGTATATTCAATACATAATATATTTATAAATAAAATATGTAGTTCAAATGTTAGAGTCAAAAAATTCTCAATAGTTAAGCCAAGATTCATGAACAAAACTATAGCTAGTGGAACTACTGACAGTTTATAGTAAAATATAGTAGCACTAATACAAGTAAAATAAACAACATGGTCTACTGAGTCTTTCCTGTGTGCCAGAGACTGTTCTAAATGCTTTATTACAAGTATTCACTGCTCAAAACCCTTTGAGAAGAGAGTTTGGCCTCCCTCTAAAATAAAGACTATTAGAGGTTGGGGGGCAGGCAGGGGTAAGCTCTTGTTAAGAGTATCCTGACAAAGTTTGGAACATCTATAAGGCATTGCCAGTATTGGGGCCTAAGGAAAATTTTGCTGCTATTGTTAGGAACAATAGTTCCATGAAATACTCATAGGTACTATTTTTATTTTATTTATTTCTGAGCTAGAAGGGAAATCTATGGTAAATGATTTGGGGAAATCCTGAGTTAAAACTAAGCATTTCTTTCTTTCAGGACTTCTAAACATTTTTTACAAACTTACTTGCACTGTCATTCTCCAAGAAGACAGTACAATATTCAGTATTGCTTATGCATATTTGACCCCAGAATATCTTTTTTTTTTTTGAGCCTAGATATTCATGGAATATTTTAAGTAAAAGATTAACCATTTTTATAAGTCTTAAATGGAAATGCCAATCAGGAGATTAGGTTACTAAAGCCCTTACCAAGCAAAACTGCGTACTTAGAGGGAGCCCCCTTGTGTAACCATGCAACCCCATTCTCTGCGTGTCCCGTGGCGCTACCTTCTGCCAAGAGAGAAACTCAGAAGAGAAATGGAGCTGAGAGAAGAAAAATATTTATGAAGCTGTTGCTGGAGGAAATAGGTTCTTTAGTGGTGTCATGAGAAAAGAATTTTGGAGACACTCACATAGAAGTTTCAGGTTCTGTTGGCAAGATTTATTAAAGCAAAAAGTGATACTACACACTCAGAGAGGCAAAGAGCCCGAATGCTACAAGACAGAGGCTCCCCCGAGGTCTTTGCTAAGCTTCCATGTATTTTCTTGGGTTTGGGAAAGAGTAGCCTTTGTTTCAAACTATTGAAACTTTTGCCCGGCTTTCCTGAGCTTGTCCTTGTGCGCTCCTATCCGATCTCGTTTCCTCAAATTTCCCCAGACCAGTGCCCCTTCCCCTTTAATGGCTCCTATTGTGGCTCTTACTGTGGAAGCACTTTGGAAAAGGAATTGTCTCAGCAAATACTCCCCGCCAGCCCCCATTAGCTGGGTTTAGTTGGGCAGTCACCACAGTGACCTAAAAGCTGTCTTTTTCTGCCACTCAGGATGTTTTTGTCCCTTTGGCAAAATAAAACCAGTTACTTCCCCCAGTGGCCTAATCTGGTTTAATCAAAAGTCTGGCTCCATTTGCTGCCTCCTCTTTTGTTACTATGTAACTAAGTGCCTTTTCTAACAAAGTCAAGCTACTTTATAATAACCTTCCGCCCTGGCTGGTGTAGCTCAGGACTGAGTGTGGGCTGTGAACCAAAGTGTTGCATGTTTGATTCCCAACCAGGGCACATACCTGGGCTGTGGTCCCCCACTGAGGGGTGTGAGAGGCAACCACCCACTGATGTTTCTCTCCCTCTCTTTCTCTTTCCTTTCCCTTCTCTCTAAAAATAAATAAATAAAATATTTTTTTTTTAAAAAAAGGAAACTTCAAAATGGCTGGGCACTTTACTTTTCCAAGTTCTGGTAGTTCTGGTGATAAGGAAGTTTAAACGTGCCCTAAGGGTGATTGCTAAGTATGTGAAGAGTCACAATACCACAGATTAGAGTGCCGAAGTTTAAGGTGGTGGTGTTCTGGGAGCATAGATCAAGAGTACTCAAAGTCCTCTTAGAAGGTGTCAGAGGATGAAGAAAGGAGTTTTTACCCAAATCTGGGAACTGAGTTGTTAAATTCGTAGGTTGTAACACACATTTTGGGAAGAGTAATAAAGGAACAAAGGCATGGAGCTTGAAAGAATATATAGGTTGCTTAGGGAAACAAATGATTTGGTAGATTGCAGGTAGAGTAGGTAAGACGTGAAGCTGGAAAAGTAATCAGGAATCAAAGTATAAAGAGTCTTGTTTGCTAACATGAACAATATATGGAATGTGTAATCTTTGAATGAGCTTAGGCAGGGGAGTGACATGAGTGGACAGGACTTTTAGAAAGGTCCTGTCCAGGGAACTTTGTAGGGGATGAGAATGGAAAAGGGTGAGGACCTGGCAAGGAAAGCAGTTAGGCAGTATAGCAGGTGAGAAAGGCTGGCAATCTAGATTTACACTGAACAGGGGAAGGTAGGGTGGGGAGAAGACAAAGTTGGGAGCTATTTGAAAATATTTGAAAGGGTATGACAGGACTTAGTGACATGTTGGCCATGGGTGTCTAGGAGGAAAAAGGAGTTGAAGATAACAGCTTTGTCATGGGACCATCATGATAGAGTGTTTTCTTTCAAAAGGATCTAAGATCATTTTATAATTCTAATATAAAAATCAGGAAACTGCATAGTCTTTGAGATAAATTGACATATTCATGGTATTTTTATTTTTTTGCCTATTTATTCACATCGTAAAAGTAATACATGCTTACATTAAAACATTTAAGAATATAATTGCTATGGTATTTGAGTTTATTTCCTTTTAAGCTCTTTTTCTAAATATATGAAGGGAGCAGTGAGTGAGTCTGCATGTTTATGACTATTCATGATGGAGATCCAATTTTTATACCATTCTACAGCCTAAGTTTCCATTTATTATGATATCATGAATGTTTTTCTATCCCTCTTAACCTATTTGGTCTACCAGAACAAAAATTCCATAGTCTGGGTGGCCTAAACAGCAAGCAGTTATTTCTTAAGAGTTCTGGATGCTGGGAAGTTCAAGATCTAGGTGTTGGCAGATTCAATGCCTGGTGAGAGCTGGCTTTTTGGTTCTCTCCCCACTCTATCTTCTGCTTAGTATAAATTTAGACAGCTGTCTTCTCATTCTGTCCTAACCAGGTAGAAGGGGTGATGGAATTCTCTAATAAAGTAACTCTCCACCTCTTAATAATATCACATTGGGGGTTAATATTTCATCATACGAATTTGAGAGACAACAACACTCAGTCTATAACACCATCTTTATTCTTCAGTTTGTTTTCTAAAGTTTATTTTTAATGGCTGTATTATGTTTTGTTCTGCAACTGTGTTATAATTAACCTTTCCCTCTTTTTCAATATTTAGGTTGTTTCTTACCTTTCTCTTTTTTTTTCATTTAAAAGTCAGTACCTTAATAAATATCTTTCACTTCAGTGTTTTCAGGTTTTTCTGATAATGTACTTCTCATGTATTCCTAAAAGTGGGATTGCTTTGTCAGAAGGTATAAACATTTCCAATATTTTATGAATATTGAAATCATTTTTCAGAAAGTATGAAACATCATACTACTTATTAAATTAATCATCAACCATATGACTTTTATTTGATATATTTAACCTATTCCTGAACTTTTTCCAGTTATCATATAATATTTAAATCCCACTGATTTTATATTTGAAAAGGATTACCCAGAGATTAGATTATTGTTAATTATAGTTTCTTAGAATATGTATTTTCTTCTTCCTAAATAAACCACATGATTTCTTCACAGATTTAGGTTTTTCTATGTTTTTAAAAATTGATCAAGAAAAATAGTTATTTACCTCTTATGTTTAACATATGTTTCTAGTTTCTGCTAAAATTAACATTTCTTATGGTAGAAAATTGAGAAAAAATGTGAGCATATCTACAGGAAAAATATTACAACCCTGCCATCTAAAGAGAACCATTGCTAATATGCATCTCACAATGGTAGTTTGGGCTCTTTTGTTGTTGTTGTTCAGGAGTCTGACCCAAGTGCCTGGAACAGTCTATTCTATATGGTTGGTGTTTAACAAAGATTTGTTAAATTAATATTTTAGTTTAATTTTTAGTATTTTACATTGTTATTTATAGTAGTTTATGTGTATTGATTTATATGCCAAACCTTCTCATGCTCAATGCTACATGCAACATCTCATTTAATACAGCAACTCTGTTAGGTCGGAACCACAAGAGTGCTCAACTGGCAGATGTAGAGTCTGAGCTTTAAAATTATCAAGTTACCCATGAAATGTCACATGATAGCCAACATTTTAGGCTGTGGCAGGTTCCCAGGCACCCTGATGATGGAGGACATGCTTCTAACCACTACACAATTCTCACAATTCTCCCCCCTGTATAGGCAGATAAACCACGATCATTTTATTGGGGTTTATTATTTTAAAACCACTATTGTTCATAAACCATTTCTTAAATCCCTGAACATTTGATTCCTTCGATTTATTTTTTAATTAATTAATTAATTAATTAATTAATTTTTATTTTATTTTTTACTTTAGACACATGGAAAGGGAGGGAGAAAGAGAGAGAGAGAAACATTGATGTGCAAGAGATACATCAAATGGTTGCCTCTCACATGCCCACAACGGAGGACCTGGCCTACAACTTAAGCATACACCCTGACTGGGAATCGAACCAGCGACTTTTTGGTTAGCAGGCCAGCTCTCAATCCACTGAGCCCACTGACCAGCTGGGGCTGATTCCTTGGATTTAGTAGCACTTTGGCTAGAAATTAAAACATTTTCCATTTTTTGGCTAATTCCAACATTTTGCTATTTTAATATTGTGATGTTTCTTATAAGTAACATTTAGTCTGCTTTCTGATGATTACTTAAGATTTGATTGCTATTAGTGAAAGAGCTAGTTCAAGAAAATGATTATTTTTAAAGTTGCTGATTCAAGCTAAGTAATTTACACCCTGTGAAATATTGTTGATGTGCTCACACAACCAAATAAGCAGGCCTCAATTATTTTGTTCTCAGAACTCCTTTAGATTCTAAAAAGTTATTGAGGACCCTAGGAAGCTTTTATTTATGTGACTCAGTGTTATCTACATTTATGACATTAGAAATTAAAACTAGAAAAAAATGTAAACACATAAGCACACATTCCATTGGTTATCAGAATAATGACCTCTAGAAACCTCTACACTACACTCATGTAAGAATGAGAGTGAAAAGGGCAAATGATGTCATGATATTATTATAAAAGTACTTTGATTATGTGGTTTCTATAAAAGTTCTTGGAGAGTCCCAGGGGTCCCCAATTCCTCTTTGAGAAACACTGCACTCTACTATACTTAGTATTTTAATTTACCGTGTAAAAAACTCTTTCCATTTTCAACACTATATTATCCTTGTTTTTAAATTGCATTATTTGTATCATTATTCTTGTATCTCCTCTTTTATGATCTTCTCTCATATTGATTTGTCTTTCACTTTTCCTAATTGTCCAATTCAAAATCTCTTCACATTTTCACTCAGAATGTAGAGAATAATACACCTTTGCTTTTCATTTTCTTTCTATTTTGCAGAAATAAATTTACAATATGTGTTATTGATGATTCTAGCAGACCTTCAGTGCATAAGCCCTCAGAATAAGTTACCCTGACTTCCTACATGCCATGGTTGATCCTTGTGTGCCCACAGATACTTCCAGGAAAAAACAGCTGTCTCAAAACACTCATAATCTATTTTTCTTCCCCCTGAATGTTTATGATATATAATCTCCCTAAAGTTTACCTAAAGGTAAACTTCTCACTATTTCCTCCTCACTTTGTCCTTAGAAGTACATGTCAGGAGAAAAGTCTTAGGAAAAGACACAGAACAGACACGCATACCTCCGCTGACTGTCGCTGTCCCACCCAAATTTGTTTCTCAATGATGTTCTTTCCTTTTAGATCATCAAATATTTATTATCAGAATACCTGATATTTTATGACACCGATTCTTTTACTGTTTAATTTCTTATGTTGACTTTACAAATAATTAGTTTCTAAATGATGCCTATACTTAAATTTCTACCCATCATCTGTCAATATTTTCCAATTTAGTATATAATATTTAGATGCATTTTAATAGAATATTGCAGGAATCAAATTGTTTCAACTGAAATTGTCTAGATCTTTGTCATATTTCCTTCAATTAAACATAATTTCCCATGTTTGAAAAGCTAATTTGATTTTACTACAATATGATTGAGTTTATCTCAAATGCTTGCAGCATTTAGGTTTACAGAAATTATGTTCTGTCAAAATATTTTATAATGGCAGCATTAAGTATTGCCCCAAGGAAAAATATTGCTTAAAAAGTTGACTGAGAAATAATATCTTGGTGCTATGCCACATTAGAATAATTTTTTATTTCCTGGAGATAATATATTATGGCCACACTTTTGAAAGAGAACCTATATTTGTCCACAAAGTAGAATATTTAAATGGGAAAGTTAAGGATTCATGATGCATTACTCAATTATGAATTCAACTGTCACCTCCATACATTTCAACTCATAAAAGCCCCCTTTCCACTTTAGACTAAATGAAGTGGTTAATAGTTTGGGCAGAGTACTTAGCTTCTGAAAATAGCCTGCAGATAATGGATGACATTGATGATGAATATGATATACAACTGACAATTTACATACAGTACCAGTGCCTACAGTAGTACATGACAATTAGCAAGCTCCCCTGGCGACTCTCTGCACCCTCCCCTCCATCTGTTGCTTCACTTTGAGCTCTAAGCCACTAGAATATTGGTATTTGGAATTATTTTCAGTGCTGTGAAATTTAGTTTAAACATATTATATATATTTAATAAAATTGCATGCATATATATCATATAATACAGTGAATAAATAATATTGACTCAAGTATTCAAGAACTTTTCTGTGTCTAACATTGTTTAGGTTAAATATTCAAATATCAGCCTTTATCTGTTTATCTAGCATCTGTTTAATTCTATAAAGAAGGTAAATCAACTCTGAGTATTGTGAGTGCAATATTATAGAAAAGATTACATAGAATGGCTAAAAATAGCCCATACCAGGGAAATTCTCTCATGGTTTGAGAAGAGAAATATTGTCCTTTTTATGGGATATAAAACCAAATATTTAATGATATCTATAATGTGATGAACTCAGAAAGCAAGCTTACTTTATAGGATAGTTATTAAAATATAGATGATAAGAATCAGACTTCCTGGGTTAAAATTCATATTCTACCACTTATTAGCTACATAACCTTGGTTAGATTTCTTTGTCTAAATTTTCCCTTTGTTTCAATTTTTGCATTTGTAAAATGAACATAGTAGTATCTCTAATGTTGCTATGATGATTAAAGGAGGTAATATTTCCAAACAATTATAACAGTGTCTGCCAGAGTAAACTATACAAGTGATTGTGAAGTGAATAAAAATGCTATGTTTATCTTATCTCTAGTAATCTTAGCCTTGAAATTGTGCTAAAATGCCCAAAGATGTGATCATGCTAATTAATTATAAAATTCTTATTGCTCTCATATTCTTCTCTTAAAAATAATTTTATTGTATAATAATAACATCATTATTGAATTCAGTTGATTCCTATTTGCATTTTATCATGAATAAAATAATGTTTTCATTTGAAAGATAGGATATCTATTTTCATACCGACTATTGCTTTTTGGAAGTGATTCAAATAAGACTTGGGTCAATTAATATCATAACTGTGTTTATTAACAATTTACCAAAAATTCTTTTTGAAAGGTACAGAAAATCTTACATTGTGTGTGAATTTTTTCTAATTGAACAAAAGACCATAACTAAAACCCTGGAGGTATAGATTAGACAATTAGTCACAGTGTGCTCTGTGCTGATCCCGGTAGAAATTAGCTATACTACTCATAATGGACAATACAACAGGAGAGTAAATGGGGGCCATATTACTCTCTATTTGCTGATAATTTCCTTTTTAAAATGGGTTTTACATATATAATTTTTCTATATCTTGGTCTGAATATCTTCAATTTTTGGATGGAAGATTTTATCACACAGTTATAATTAGCAATAAAACAGTAATGCAAAACAGACAAAAAATTGTTTAACCCTTTTTTGTTTTTGATATAAACTCTAAAATATAAGGCAAACAATTGAAACTAATTTTTGATTTCTATCTTAAAACATCAATACCACTAATATTCCTTGGTATTTCAATAATCAAAGATTCTAAAATTAAAAAAATAATACTTCAATCAATCAGTGTTGTATCTGTGTACTTTAAAATGAATATAAAACAATACAAAAAAAACCTATAGTTGTGGTCAAAATTGGAATGTTTTGTTTACATAATAATTTGTACTTTGTATCTATTCTGATAATTGGTTCTTACGGCTGTCATTAAGTACCTACAGTCTCAAAAAGTAGGAGATTTGGGCAGATTAGGCTTGTCAATAACTTATTAAGAATAGCTTCTTTATCAGTCAGTTTTCCTTACTTTACAAACCATCCAAAATTTAATGGCTTAATATACCATTTACCATTGAGTCTACAAGTTGGCTAGGTGGTGCAGCTGATCTGGGTCAGACCTGGCTGGTCTTAGCTGCATTCAGACACGTATCTGCTATCATCTGGTGGGATGGCAGGTTCTGGCCATCTGGGGAGCCCAGCCCTCATGTCTGGATGTTGGTCAGCTGACATCTGGAGACAACAAAGATAACTGGACTATTCTGTCATCATGCAGCAATCTAGCCTCAGCTTATCCCCATGGCAGTCAAGAAAGAAAAAAGTAGAGAAGCACACAGGTCTCCTGATGTGAGGTCTCAGAACCAGTTCTTCTACTGCACTCTATTGGTCAAAGCAAGTTACACGGCCAGCCAGATTCATGGAATGGAAGAATAGATCCCACCTCTTGAGGGCAGTAACAGAGAAGAATTATGGCCATTTCTGCAATCAACAACAGCCACTCTGGGTAATTTAGAAATAAATCATATTGTTTAACTGAGCTGAGCCCTATAATTAAAAAATGATTTTTCCCCCTCTGCATCTTCCTCTGTATAATATTAACAAGAAGATGGAAGCATGAAAGAAAATGGAAGAAGCCGGTCTATTTGACTTCAGAAAGCCCTGAAATATTTTAGTCATAGTTTAATTAAACTATTTAATTGTCGATTTACAAGCAAAGATATCCAGACCAAAACCTGTTGATTCCATGTCATTAAGAAAAATTTCTACCCTTTCTTTACACTAAATTAACTACGTGAACATAGCCATTTCAGTGGTGAAAAAAGTTTTATTTGTTTAAAAATACTTTGTGGAGCGCCAGTTCAATTAGCCTCCCAAACTCTAGCATAATGGCATAGTACAAAGTTAGTGTTCTAGCTACACACCTGTGATCTCTAGCTAGACGTGTATAGTAACAACCCAGAGGATTCTAGTCACTTCTGTGGAAAAGTACAAACAATGCTTATGGTTTTATCTTCTTGTTCCAAGCATCAGAATCTTGCTTGCAGTTTGCCATAGAGGCAACCTGATTTGGGGGCTTCTTTGTGAAAGTTTTTCCACTTGGATCCTAATAAAAGTGACAATTGAGAAGAATTTACACAACATACATCAATGTTAGCATAAGTTACATGCCTACATGTATGAACACTTATCTATCTTTGCTGCATAACTGACAGGATCTTTGACCACCACCTTTCATCCAACCTTGTTTTTCCTTTTGTACTTCCATCTAAATTAATGACAGTACTCTCTGCTTTCTTAGGCCAGAAGCCTGGAAATCTTCTTTGATACACCTTCTCATTTATTTCCGGTCTATAATAATTACCATGTCATACAGATTCTAATCCCTTCATACCTCTGCCATCTGACTTCATCTCACTATTAACAGTTACTGCTTAACTTTAAGCTCGATTGTCTTACTTAGGTTACTGCAACTTTGTCCTGACGTTTCTTGTATGCAGTCTCATTTCCTTCAGTTTTTGGCCTATGCTGCTACAGGAATGAATCTCCTAAAGCATAATTCAATTTGTTTCATTCACCTACCTAAAATTAACCAAAGACTCTTTGTTCAGGATAGAATCCACACTCACACCTACCATACATGAAAAACAATTCCAAAGCACAGTTCCTTCTGTATCTGTTACCACCAGGCCTACAACAAAACAATTGGTGCTCTATATTTCTACATTCCAAAAATGAGGCGGTGTACTCTCTATGTAGAGTTAGTAAGAGAGTGGCAAAACCTGTTTTGCAACCCTCAACCTACCTCCTACTCACAGGCTGAGGTTGTAGAGATTTCAGCATGCTTTAGCGTCCACCCTCCCTCCACACCCAGACACACAGGGAGAGCATGTGTGCGCACAGACTCCGAAGAATTGGGTAGGGAAAGGTTGTTCTTCCCTCTCTATCCAAACCCAATAGCAGGGTATTTAAAAGAAATACTTGTCCCTTGAAATTTGTTAGGTAAAGAAACTGGTACCAACCTTACAGCTTAAAAAGTCCACAGAGCACAGAATGGGTGTCAGAGAATAGAGACAGTAAAGGGAACAAATTTCAGTAAAGTCAGAAGAGAAGTACGTGATGCTCTCTGACTTGTGAGCAAGAATGCACCATGTGCAGGTTGAAGCCCTTTTGAATGTCACATAGACAACTGCCTGGTAAGTTGATGTCACCCTTACAGAGGGATGTACCTCTGGATGCCCAGGGCCCTGAAAGAGGGATCGTAAGTAGAATGGACTGTTTGAGGCCAGTATTGCCCACTCAGAGACACTGCAAATGGAGGTCCCCAGCAAGGTGTGTACCTGAGGAACCCAGGAAAGCACCCACCAGGGAGTATAAGTATTAAAAAATGACCACATTCACAGGACCTTGGCACTAGATTCCCTCTTGCCAGTTAGTAGGCTTTTTTTTTTTTTTTTTCTGTTTCTTACATTTCTCCAGTTCTAGTCACTAACCCTGCAGAGGGCCAGAGCAGCTCAGGGATGAACTTGGGGTAGGGAGAGAACAGCAAGGTGATCCTCTCCTTGGGTAAACTCTCCTTACCCTGCCAAGTAACTTGATTTAGTACTGTAACAAGTAAGAATGAGAAATAAAAGCAAGCCTGGAGATCAAGTAAAGATAACACAATAAGTTTCTTTTAGGGCAAACTTTCTTTTTGCAGACACTGATTAGAAAGTATTCTAGAGAATGTATTTACATACGATATTGAGATATATAAAAATCTAACAGGCCCTGGTTGATGTGGCTCAGTGGCTTGAGGTGCCAGCCTTTGAACTAAAGGGTCACCGGTTCAATTCCCAGTCAGGGCACATGCCTGCGTTGCAGGTCGGGTCCCCAGATGGGGATGTGCAAGAGGCAACCACACATCGATGTTTCTTTCCCTCTCTTCCTCTCTCCCTCCCCCTTTCTCTAACAACAAATAAATAAATCTTTAAAAAAAATAAAAATCTAATGGCACATCTTTGTAGTATTTGGTTCTTTCCTTTGTCAACGAGAGAAATGTCTAAAACTGTAGTGTATTTTTAGGAGTTTATCTGAGACAAATTGATGACAACTGCTAGAAAGTAAAATCACAATGGATTCAGAAAATGGGTTAAAAACTCTAGAGCATGGCAATTTTGGAGGTTATTTCATACGTTAGAATCAAGGGAGGAGACATATGAAAAAAGGTTACATGAAATCCATTGGTGGTAGATTTAAGAGACAGGAGAAAGCATACTGGGGAGATCCCTAGGACTGACTAAAAGGCAAGATGGTAAAGCACATACTCTTTACATTGGTAGGTGCAAGCTGGTTAATAAGGAACACAGCACATTGCAATGGTAGGTGGGAAACAAGATAACAATGAGTGGTTCTGTTGTCTTGGGCTCTGTTGCCTGTGGTTGGTCTATGGGACTGGAAAAGGAAATTGCTCTGGTTTTTCAAAGGTATGTTATCCTCGATGTATACCTACAATAGAAAGAGCTCATTTAAGGTAAAGACTGACTTTTCCTAGTGGCAACTCTGGCCCTGGGACCTGACTACCCACTGCACCTGCCCAATTAGGAATTTGTGATCAGACCATCTATGTGGCTGCTTTTGGTCACTTGAGCTTGTCCGGTCAGCCACAAGGACCCCTGAGCTTATCAGGTTTTTCGTATGTCCCCTTTTCATTCATTATAGAAGTAGCCTCCTTTTGGCCATAGCCACACTATGTATTTGAACAGACAATATAAAATGCCCTAGTGCTTAGCTCAGAAAGGAAAATAAAACATCAAAACCTCAATTTTTTTCCAGTGGTAAGACGTAAGTGTTTATAAAACACAGAGAACTCTCTGATTAAAGGGATTTAAGAACCTGGAGAAATATTCTCCGGTAACCCCTCTGGCAATATTTTAATTATAATGCAATCCCCTTCCCCAGACAATGAGTCCAATCTATTATAATATGAGCAACAATCTATTTACCACAACACATTAAGAAATCTAAATATCTGGAACAGGTCATATCTCATTTGCTATTGCTGATTAAAACAAATAATGGAGTGACAAGGCTTTCTCTCTCTCTCTTCCTTTCTCTCCTTAATCATCACTGCACTTGTTTCCAAGATTGTTTTGAAAATAAAGCTAATACTTGAATAGAGACAATTTTCTAAATTGAATTAATCATATGAAACTTTGAGAAATATGCCTTTGAGTGTTTTTTTAGTGGTGATTTAGGGATTCTCATGTATCAATAGTTTGGGTATTTTGTTGCATATTTCAAGGAGGTCATTTCCACCCAGGTCATCACTGGGTGCCAGAACCCAATTTCTAAGTTATAAAAAAGTGAAATCCTTACTATACACTATCTTGGATTATTTCATATTCATTTGCCAGAGTTACCTTTCATTTCTTTCTATTTTTTCCTCTGTAAATTACAAAAACAGCACTTAAAAGATGACCCCAAGAATGCCACTAGGTGCTCAGCTGAGCTCCTCCTAGACCTGTCTGTCCTCCAAGCCCAGGGTTAGAGGACAGGCCACCTTTTTCCCACTGTCACTCGCATTGTAGTTATCCACTCTTTTTTGTGTGTGAGTTAAAGAAGATTTCTCAGATTCCTGTTGGTAAATCATTAGTTCCACTTTTCATACAAGACAAAATCTTGAAAAGACAGATTATCTATGCATATAGAAAATGACTTTCCCTGAAGGGCATTTTCTTTTTCTCTATCTAGTGTATTTTTTAATGTCTCAAGTGATGAGGCTGGCTGTTCAACCAAGTTCAAGAATATACTTTGACTAAGCCCATTATCTATCATTGTGAATTCAAACCTGCTGCTCCTCTCTGCTGATAATCTATCATCCAACAACAGAAGGGATGACTTGAAACCACAGGAGCAAAGAGCAGTCATGGACTTGGCTTACAAGGAGAATTATTCATCAAATTCCACACATTAAAATACATTCAGTATTTCCTTGCTCAAGTTATAAGCATGCTCACTTTCCTACCCTTTTTGGAAACTTAGATAGCTACTGTAGAGAATTAGCCAAATATTAAAAAGAAGAAGAAAAAGGAATGGGTGAGTCTGAAATGTAGTCTCTCAAAATTCATTTCTAAAATATTATTTTTAAAGGAAAATGAATGACTTCCACACATGAATAGAAACCAGAGGGATGTCCTATTGAAGGACTGTCTCTCCTAAACGTCCTTATTCTCCCTTCATGATGCTCTATGTTCCCAGGATAGCAACATTAATTTGACATGGCTGAATTATGCTACCTACTGTTTCCCGCAGAGCACTTTCAGTGCCTGAGGCTGGGTTTCCTGCTTTGGGGATAAAGAGCAGAAAGTCATTTCTAACTCAACTCTAGTATGAGAAGCAATTAGGCTACAATTTGTTTAGCTGTAAGCAGTTAACATCACAAACCTAATAAATTATTTGATTATATGGAACGCTTAGAACTTTGACCTCTTTGGGTAAATATGCATAGAATTGCAAAATTTATTTTACTTGTTTTTTTAATTCATATTTTAATATTGCCCCTCTTATTCCATGATTTGGAATAACAAATAGGATGGATGCATATTTCCTCTCAGCACCAAATCATTTGATTATATTGTCTTTGCCACTGCTGTTATCAGTGTTCCAGTTGAAGATAGCACCCCTTTATGTCTGCATATAACAGAAAGCAGCATTTGTTATCTTCATCCCCTCTGCTCAATTAAAAATAAACAAGCAGGCAAAAAATCCTTCGTGAACACTAATGAACCCCAAATAGTCTGTAATTAATTTCGACTTCACTACTAGTTTGAAAAATTAGCTAACACTGCAAATCGCATTGGCCATGATAAGGCCCTTAATAAGTCCTATTGTATGAAATGTGCAAGTCAGCAGAAACACGAATGAAAACCTTTCAGCTTTGAACACTTCTACCAGCACAGAAAACAAACAAAGCAAGATGAAATCTGAATTTTTTAAGAAAGTTTTAAGGAACTATGTCTCATGTGATACCAGTTAATAAATCACTTCAGAGTACTTTATTTTTTGTATATTCTTTTTTTTTTTGTGAGGTCCTCTCATAAGAGGTATGAGAGCAAAACACCACCCTTTTTTATAGAACCTGAATAATAATATGCAGGATACCCTGGCAGGGTAACTAACTTGGTTGGAGTATTGTCCCATACACAAAAATGGTGCTGGTTCGATTCCCAGTCAGGGCATATACCTAGTTTGTGGATTCAGTCCCTGGTAGGGGTGGATACAGAGGCAATGGATGCTTGTCTCTCACATGGGTGTTTTTCTCTCTCTCTCTCACCCCCCATCCACTCTCTCTAAAATCAATAAATATAGCCTTGGGTGACAGTTAAAAACATTTTTTAAAGAAGTTAATAATAATATACCAGGAAGTTTTAGTAGGTCATCTCTAGTGCTCATAACAGATAAGTATATAAATGACCTTTATTTTTGTCATGAGAATTAACTTGAAAATATGCAAAACTAAAGTTTGCACTATTAATCCAACACAAAAAATGAAATTTGAATTATTATTTTACATCTGAACAATTCTGTAATCCTGTTTATGTCTAATTATTCCTGAGATTGCTTTTAAAGAAGTATTCTGACAACTAAATCTCAAATTTATTTTTATTCTCACTTTTCCTTCATATTAGTCATTAATTACATATTTAAGGTAATATAGACTTGTAATAATAATCCATGTCATTTGTATTTGTTGTTTTCATCTGCTTTTAAAGAAATAAAATTTTGAGCTATGATGTTTGAAATAGTCTAAGTAATAAAAATAGCATGCTGAATCACAGTGTATCCTCTAACATCATACTCTCTGGGTTTAAATTCCCATTTCACCATTTGTCGACTTGAGGAGATTGCTAAATCTAATCAATACTTGAAGAGGAGTACCTATTTCATAGGGACAAAAATTGCAGGGAATAGGAGGAGGAGAGAGGGAGAAAAAGTACAGAGAATAAGTAACATAGACGGTGGGTAGAAAATAGACAGGGGGAGGGCAAGAATAGTGTGGGAAAAGTAGAAGCTAAAGAACTTATGACACATGGACATGAACTAAAGGGGGGAATGTGGGTGGGAGGGGGTATGCAGGGTGGAGGGGAATGATGGGGGAGAAATGGGGCAACTGTAATAGCATAATCAATAATAATTTAAAAAATTGCATGGGTCATCTAGAGGACTGACACAAAGAATATAGAAAAGATATCTTCTCTCCCTTAATTGTTCTGTTCATGAGCCTTTCCACTGAATTCATATCCTTACACTCTCTAGGCCTCTTAGGCAGCTCTGTAACTCACGGTCAATGTTTTTGTTTTTCATTAGGTTGCTGCTTCCAGACCTGACGCTTGAAAGAGTGCAACTTTCCCTCATTGAAACTCTTTTTCTTGAATACCTGTTCAGTGAAAAATGTATGCAACATCAGTTTCGCCTATCTTTTGAAAAATCTCCTCCAAATTCTTAATGACTTTCCCAAGATGCTCCCCGCAAAACTCCAGATGCTTTATACTGTCTGACACCTCTCATAGCTAATTTTATATAAACTAAAGATTCATTTTTTTCTTTCTCTCATCTTTTTCTATAGCACATTGTCTGTTTATGAATGTTATACATACAGTCAATTATCCAAGCTAATGGAGGTGAGCTCTGGGAGAGATAATTAAGAACAGTAGATAATCTACCCTGCTATTAGTGCAGGTGTCAGCAAAGTCTGGCCTGACACATCATTGTAGGGGGCGTGTGCTAGGGAAAAGGAATGCTTGTAAGTCCCAAGATAGTTATGGAGTAGCCAGGAAAAGATGCTAAGGAGGGGTGAAGAAACCAAGCCTGGTGAGGGAAAACCATTAAGACAGATGATCACTGATTAATATGAATGTTGTAGATATTTCAGAATTTACTGTTATGTTTAAATGCCAGCTTGGAATATGATAGTAATTATTCTACAGTGATACGTTTGATTTATATCATGAACAGTTAGTTTCCCCAGCACTGTTGGTTATATTTTAAGGTGACAGATTCTACCATCATCCCCAGAAGTCAATATCATAAATGTGCCCTTGTAATTAGTGAAGGAACTGGCATACAGCAATACCAACACTGGGAAATCATTTAATATAGCTATTCTGTTGGTTATGGATCCTTGCTATTAATTTTGTACATATAAGTCAGAAAGTATACCCTAAAATTATAATCAATTGTTTTTTAATCAATCTGCTTTTTGACAATGTTTCAATCAAGGGTTTCGGGGTTTTTTTTTTTTTTTTAAGTTTTTATCTATTTATTTTTAGAGAGAAAGGAAGGAAGGGAGAAAGAGAGGAGAGAAATATCAAAGTGTGGTTGCCTCTAATGTGCCCCCTACTGGGGACCTGGCCTGCAACCCAGGCATGTGTCCTGACTGGCAGTGTGAACAGGTGACCCTTTGCTTCAAAGTCTGGTGCTCAGTCCACTGAGCCACACCAGCCAGGGTAATCATGGCTCTTTTAAATGTGCAAGAATATGTGAGCATCTCTTTACTAATTCAGTAACTATTAGATAAAGGCCTATTACAATTTCTTGACCTAATTAAGCTTATGTAGTAGTGAGATTGTGAATAGTTAATAATGCAATGGATACTTTATATGTTTTAAAGACATAGTAAACATTTCAATACTCCACATGTACAATAGAATCAAAATCATCAATCAATGAAAATGAAAGGAATATTACTATCTACCTGGGAAAATAACAAGAGTAGTCCAGAAGTATCTTATTTACTGGGTTAAAAAAATCCCCCCAAAAACCCTGATAATAATGGAAATTCCTTGGCAATCTAAGAAATTCTGTCATTTTAACCATCAATAACTTCAAAGGAGAAAAGAGGAGCAGATGCAGACCTTTAAATTTATACCCATTTCCCCCACAGTGCTCTGCTGTGGGGTCCTTTGGACAGAAACACTCCAGGGTCTCAACTAGCATGTTTTTCAATTACTGATACTATTCTGCCCTGATAGATAGGAAGTGATAAAACAACATGTAAGAAATCATTTTTCATAATTCTTCAGAGTCCAATCTAGCCTCAAACCTGCTTCTCTTGCCATCTTTCAAGCCGTGGAAGCTGAGTTTTAGTGGATTCTACAGCTTCTGAGTGGAATCACTTCACATATTTTTCAGACTAATGTCTCTGGAGTATTTCTCTCTTACTCTCAAAGTCTGCTAAAACAGATCATATCTTATATGTATTCCCACTGGGGAGACACAAATATCAAACAACTTGTTTCTCAATATTTCAAACAATGTATTTTCTTTTAACAAACATCCAATTTTCCCAAATTAGTTGCAGAAATATGAAATAATTAGATGAGGCATTCAGTACATAAAATCCTAATTGATTTATATACCAAAAATTATGAAAATCATGAAGTTTCTTTGCTTAAAAGAGTTCAATATCCAAGAAAATTAAATTGCAATTTGCCAAAAAATAATTTTATCTTTCAAAGACAAGGATCAATAATATATCAAATTATTATAAAATAATATAGTCAATTTTAATTGGCTTCACTTTTGAGGTTGATAGGTATTAACTTTCATTTTTATAAAATATTTCCATGTTAATGACTCCAAGATCTATTGTGTCAAGGATTTTCCCGGGGCATAGGAAGCTAAAGTGGAAAGCAGTTTAGAGTACTTGAATTCCTTTACAAGCCAGTTATAAGTCAATATTCAATCAAAATGATTATTGCTAGCCATTAAAAAATCTACTAAGTATCAAGGGTAATAATTCTTGCATGTTATTATTGGGAACTCTGCAAAGCAAATGGCTTTTGTACTGCTCTTTGCAAAGACTGCTTAATTTATTTGATGTTCTTTGGAGGGATTGCTGAGGGTGGGGGAAGGGGGGCTGCCGTTCAACCAGAAGAAAAAAAAATAATTTTGTCCCCATTATCTCAGAACAAGAAGTGTCAGGAAGCTTCAGGCTAGAATTAACATGAGATTGGCTATTACAGTTGTAAGAGCATTTAGCAGCCTTCCCCACTGATTTCAGGGTGATAATATATACAGCCGCATGTAATCTGTCTCTTCTGCTGCTCTTTCATGCCTCTCTCCTCCTCTCCATCTTTACTAATATACATGCTTTATTATAAAGTATGATAGGAAGTAAACTGCAGCATTTTTCTACTAAAGTGACACTATTAGTTGGAGTTTTACCCTCGGCAAAGTCACGTAAGGAATCACTGCTTTGCTTATAGGTCACCATTTTTTTTAAAGCCAAACACAGCATTCAGGTAAGTATAAGAATTTTCTATGGCTTATGCTCTAGAAAGTCAGCTATATCTGGTATTTTTTTCCACTAGAAAAGTGGCTTTCACATATTGCTAATTTGCACAGATAGGGGATGCAAATATGGTCAAATTGAAGTTTAAGGAAAAAATTGTTTCGAACATTGTATTATACCTCATGAAATAAAATGCAGCAGTGTTAATAAGAAATGTTAATAAGAAGGTTCACAACATATATAATTATTACTGTAAATAATATCTAATTGGAATTGAGTATGATCCAAAGCGCATTAAAACCAAAGCATTCTCTTTCATGACACTTACAGGACAGAAGATATCAAAAGTGATGTTTGAGCATTTTTTGTTACTGGATTTCTCCAGGAATTTGCAGTCTAATTTCCCTTAAATTAATATTAACCCTCTTGAAATCAAAAGTGCAAAGCAAAACAAAAACTACACAAATATATCATTTAACATTTGTTAAAATGTAGGCATTTCAAAATCTAATAAATAACAGGGTATAACAAGTTAACATAAGATAAATTTATTTTTCTACCAACATTCTTTTTAAGACAGGTATTTTCAACCTTGTCACTATTCGCATTTAAAGCAACATGAATCTTTGTTGTGGGGGACCATGTCATGTATCATGGGATGTTCAGCAGCATCCCTGCCTTCTAACCATCAGATTTTATTAGCACTGTCCACCCCATCCGACCCTCACACCATGAGTTGTGACAAACAAAAATATCTTTGTGGGGTGAGGGGAATCACTCTCATTGAGAATCACGGCTCTTTGTGGAAGACTTCATCTAAATTTGAGAGTGTTTATTTACATCATTAACTTTGGGAAAAGGACCTATCATCAAACTTCCAGCTGCAAAATTCGATTTAAGAAAATAACATACATACTGGCAGTGGCAAGACCAAGCTGGGCTTCATGTACTTTTTCTATAAACATTCTGGGAAACTGAAATATTATTAAGAATTTACGAGAAGCTTAAGATTCAGATACTATGAACATTTCTAAATATTGTTGTCTTAGTCTTTTCAGGCTGCCGTCACAAAATACCATAGGTGTGGGCTGTTCAAACAATGAAGATGTATGTTTTATAGTCCTGCAAGCTGGACGTTGGGGGGCAGGGCACCATCATGGTCAGATTGTGGTGAGAGGCTTTTCCTGGTGTGTGGATGGCTGCCTTCTCACTGTGTGACTCACGTGACATTTTCTTTGTGTTTACTAGGTGAGAGAGTGAGAGCAAGTTGCCTGTTGTCTGTTCTTATAAACTCACTAGTCCAATCACGAGGACCTAATCCTCCTGGCCTCTTCTAACCCTAATTACCTCACAGAAGTCCCACCTCCAAATAACTTAACACTCTGGGGTTAAGGATTTACCACATGAATTTTGCGAGAAACGGAAACATTCAGTCCACAGCAACCCCTCAATTTTCAGCTTAGAAATTGCATGTTGATTCAGAAAAAAATGTGAAAATATGTTTCTCTGCTCCTGAAAGATAAATGATTGTCAGTTACTTTTTAGTATTTTATACATAAATTCACTGGGTGTTCAAATTAGATAAGCATTATTAAGACTACTTGATGCCCTGGCTGGTATAGCTCCATGGATTGACTGTGAACCTGCAAGCCAAAGGGTCATCAGTTCAATTCCCAGTCAGGGCACATGCCAGGGTTGTGAGCCAGGTCCCCAGTGGGGGGTGTGGGAGAAGCAACCACACACTGATGTTTCTCTCCCTTGCTTTCTCCCTCTCTTTGAAAATAAATAAATAAAAACTTTTTCTAAAAAAATACTTGATACTTTTATTGGTATTCTTACATTTGAATTTTTGTTGGTCTTGAACTTGTCAGCAATTTGTACTTTATTCAGACGTTATAAAATAAAGAGAAAAAAATAAAGAAGGTACAAATTTATTTAACCCAAAGTTACATAGAGTCACAAAAACTAAGTAAAATAGTTTCACACTACTTACTACAAAAATAATCTGTAATGTTAACATCTGTATGTGGCTACTTTCAGACAAGTGGAAGGAACGATGACTCTGAGGGGTCATGGGGAGAGGTGTGACGGGTCTCTCTGACAGTTAACACAGGGTGATTCTGGGGAGTCACTTTATGACTGAAGCTGGGTACACTTCATGATTCATCAAGTTGAACACTGAGGATTTGTACAAGTTTTAGATAATTTATACCGCAACAAAAAAGTTTAATAACTTGTTTTCAATTACAAAGAATTTGAGTCACACATTTATTGTATTTGTAGATTCGAGGATAAATAAGATAGCCTCAATATTCAAATAGGTCAAAGTCTAAAGAGAAACTCAGACTGGTAAACAGATTAAGTGATAAATGATGTATATGAGCAGAGTTGTTTGAGAACACAGACAAGGAAGTAATTAACTGTGCCTGGGAAAATAAGGAAAGATTTTGTAATAAGTAGCAATTGAACAGAGTCAGGAAGAAGGGGAAGAGCCCATATTGCCACATACTAGTTATCCTAAAGTAAGTTAGTTCTGATGAGATTGTATAAACACACATTAGCTGATTATATACTGATTTCAGCTTTCAGGTAGTTTCAATATTCTTGAGTAAAAGAAAGTATGAACTTGATGCAACTCAAAAAGAAACCTCTCTCCTTATTACCCAGAACTTTATCTAAATAGTAAAATAGTACAATAGTAAGCATGGATATTTGTTTATGTTCTATTTTAGGGCAACTTTGTCATTGAAATAAACTTTGTTTTTTACCACGTAACAAACGCAAATGGTGAAAAAGACAAGAAGAGATACAATAATAAAATGTCATATAAATGCTGATGGGGCACATTATGCAAATTGACACTATGCAAATACTTAAGCATGATCTTAGTAATAAAGAGATATGAAAGCAGGAGGAAATTTCCTTAAAAATGGTTGCCAATCATCAGTGACTGATCATGAATACAAAAGCTGACCCTTGAGGAAGAGCAATGATTATGTTCTCATAGATTCAAGCTTTAACCTTGAGGGAAATGAAGGCTTCTGGGAGTGGCAGCGGTAACCGCACTACCCAGAACTTGGGGTCAATGAACTGCTCTTAGTCCTGTGTTCTAGTAGAAGATCTGTTTCAGAGAGCAGTGAGAAAAAGAATTAATTTTTATTAAATCCTATTTAGGCCTAGGAACTTCTGTGATTTTGTTGGTATTGCAGTTCTGAGAATCACTTTTCTTTGATAATCATACTTTAGAGAGCCACTGTTGAGTGATATTGCTGGAAGAATTACTTAGCTGTGAGCAAAAGTCAAATTATTTAAAACCTCTATTTACTTAGCCATCATGATTTTAATTGGGGGATTTCTCATTTCTCCTTTAGCAAAATTCTTTCAAGATGGAATACTGGCAGTAGTTAACTTTCAGAGTGCTCCAGAAAGCTTAAACTCTGAAGTTAGGCTATTCTTCCTACAAGCACATATCATTTACATTTCTGCTTTGACCCCACTTAGAAATGCTATGACTAACCTGTGCTGACTTCACCATAATAACCTTTTCACCACCTTCCTGAATTCTCTCACTTTCTCATCTTTCTACTACCCCCTTAGAACCAACAGTTGTTCATGGAGCATAACAAGCCCTACCTTCAATTTTCTCTTATTATCAATGCTTCACACACTGGAAAATATAAATCACATAACAATGTTTAGTGGCTTTCACACAAAGTAGGGTTTCTCATTTAAACTGTACCATTAATGTATTTACTATTAGAAACTTCTTTTTTTCAGTTCTTTGAGACTTTGAGTGCTGATGTTTATTGTACTCTTTAAATCCCCAACTATACCTTACATTGTTAGAAAAGATACCTGTCAGTCAAAAACTTCACAACTTCCCTACCATGTTTAGTTGTCTATATACAGCACCACACGTTCTTCTTTTCTTCTATCTCTAAAATTAGATTTCTCTCATTTTCAGAGTAAACCTTTGACCTATGAACTAGAAATTTTATTCTCTTTCCTTCTTTTGTGTTACTGAAACTCTATTTTACCACCCTAATTAAAAATAGTTCATTTTCTTCAATCTAAAAACAATGCCACCTCCCACCCCCATTTTCCCACAAAAAAAAAAAAAAAAAAAAAACTTGCCTTGATATTATATTACTCCCACCCCCAGTTACCAGCTTCTCTCCTTTCTCCCACTGTGGGTAAACTTCTTTAAAGAATATTTGATACTTACTTTTATAAAAATCCTAAAGTTCCATTTACTCCTCATCAACATTATATAGAGTAGCTGTAAAGCAACTACTATGTATGTAAAGCTGGCTTTAGAAAGCTATATATTGCCGCACAAATTACATTAATATTTCTGAGTCTATGAAATGTTAATACCTACTGTGAAAAGTTAGTGGGGGGACTAAATGGCATAATATTACACAATGCCTGGTATTGTGTAAGTGCTCCATAAATATTATCCATCATTATTCTTATTCGTCCAGATTCTTATCACTTCTATTGTTGTTTTTCACCCTGCTATAATGCACGTCCTGCCCATAACATCAACAATCCTATGGAATTGCCCTTGCTAGAGTCACCAACGACCTTTGACTTGTCAAATCTACCAAACTGTTTTAAAAGCTTTATCCTGTTTGCATATTCATGTTTGATCCTTTTCTATGTTCTTGCCACTTGAATTCCTTTCCTTATTTAATGTTTCCAATGTCTTTTTTCTCATAGTTCTTCTTTCTGTTCTTTTATGATGTCCTTTATTGACTTTCTCTTAGTGGGCTCTTAAAAGCTGAGTCTGATCAAGACTTCATCCTTGAATCTGATTTGTTCCCTTTCTTGCATGTTCCTTAAGAGAGTTCACTTCAACTAGGCTGATGACTCCAGGGCCACGTCTTCTCAGAGCTCCGAATTTCTATTTCTGTTTGTGTACTTCTCATATAACATGTCCACAGTGGAGCTCATCTGTATTCCCCTCCAAAAATCCTCTTCCTGAAAACATCATTTAATTGTCCTAATAGTCTAGTCACCAATTCTAATTATGGCCCTACCAATGCAAATATCCAATTCATCTTTTTTCTAGTGGTTTTGTACTCCAGTTTATCTGCAACAAAATTATTGTCTCAAAAATTAAATTTTGGTACCACCACGTGAATGTCCTTGATGTTGCTGAACTGTACACTTAAAAATGGTTAAAATCATCAATTTTATGTCACTTATATTTTGCCATGATAAAAAGAAATTTATAAAATCGAATGCGTCACATGTTGGGTAAATTCTTTAGTGATTCCCATTACTATAATCTCATCATTGTAAACAACATACTTCAAATTCTTGTTCCAATTTACCCACCTAAGTTCCTCTGCTACCAGTGTTTCTGTCACCCTAATCTTCACACTGTTTGCTTAATATTCTAGGACGCTATCACCACTGGCATTTTTGTGTATACCTTTACAATAGTGTTTATCACCTGATATTGTAATTTATTTCGATTTTTATCCCCAACTAGACTATGAGCACATTAATCACAAGACTATGCCGTATTAGCCTTTTCATCCCTAGTTAGTGGACTCCCTAGAAAAAAGTTTCTACTTATTTCTATGGGCTGTACAAATGGATGAATGAGAGAGAGCGCATAGAAAGGAAAGTGACAAATAACATCGTGAAAATTCCTAGTACTTCCCAGAAGTAACATTATTTCACACGTGACTGAGAAGGAAAAATTCTGCCAATTAAGCCATGATATAATACTTTTCTAAAACTAACTTTTGTATACTTGCTGCAAGACTATTTAGATATGCAAAGTTTATTAAATTTAATTCTATGCATCCATATAAAATATAAGCTAACTATATTACTTTGGGCAGGTTACATAACTTTTCTAAGTCACAATTTTAATTGCTTATAGAATTTCTAGAATATATTCACTTTGAGCCACTCTTTTGAATCCTTTTATTTATCAATTACCATGTTCTCTTTCATTCCAATTATCTTCTGTCCTAATGCTAAGTATATTGTTGACGCACAATTATTGTTTACATCTTCACTATTTTCTTCAAGATTTTCATCTAGACTCGACTCCAATATGGCAGTTTTTGATCTCTGACACTTTAGCAGTTTTACTAGCAGATGTCAATAGGTAGATTTCTTTCAATATGGACCCAGGCCCTTCTTTAAATGGTGCTTAAATGGTTGATTGGTTGAAAATTATGAGGTTGCAATTGTCCCCTTAAATGACAACATAGACAACTAAGTCATTATAGTTTTAGGTAAACTTGTTTTTAAACAAACCCAGTGCATGTTCACTAACTAAAATCAAGAAGTAAAATATTGACACTTGTGAAAAAAAGATTCCTGGGTGTGTCTCCTTTAGAAAACTTTAATGTGCTTTATCAGTTCAGCCATTCTTCAACTGTCTGTGTGGGTGTATATATTGTATGTGTGCATGTCTGCACATGTGCACCCATGCGTGTGTATGCAAACACAGAGTAACATATTTGAGGAGATAGTCTTTACAAATATATACTTGAGATTAGAATTCAACATGAAGGAAACATTCGGTCATTGGTACTTAGGCACAGCTTCATGGTGATACATGGCCTTTTTTCATCCATACTCATGATCTTCATCTTTTTATTGCTTTATTAGTGATAGTATAATTTTGTGGCATGTCAAAGAACTCCAGGATACCTCAGCTTAGTCTATTTGATCAAACCTATATTTATTCAATTTTCTTCAAGTGAATCACATGTTGCTGGAATTGAAAGTGCCAGTATTCAATTAGCTGGAAATTTCTGACCAATGGATGTCAAAGACCTTAAAGATAATCTTATGCTACAAACATCTCAGTAATAACTATTTGTATTTCTTACATTTTGGATGTCAGTAAAGCTTTTGATTGTTCTTTGCAATAAACCATAGGATTATATTCATCCCCCTCTGATTCATGCCCCACTGCTCTGATTCCATGAGTTTCAGAGTCAAAAATAAGTTACTGTTTCTATGCTGAATCACAGAGAAATCTTTTTGATGACATTTTCAACAATGCACACGACTCAATTTAAGTGACAATGTGAATAGGCATCAGTAAGGTCCTACATATGCTGAAAATGCCAGTTACATCAAGAATGAGCCAGCAATGATTTTAAGTTGTCATTAGCTGTTAAAATGTTAGGAAAAAATGCACCTTATAAGCAAGAAAACATGATTGATTCTTAGGAAATTCAGCACAGTAGCCATTCCAAAACTTCTTTATTTTTTTCTTTAATTACAATTCCACCCATTTACTTCTCAGCAGATAACTTCACTTTGTGTATTACTTAGAGAAATGAAGGTGTGATAAGTAAGCTAGCTATGTGCTCACTTGTCTACTTTTCCATAAAGCTCATCCATCTCCTTTTCCGTTGCTTAAATCTCAGAGGCAAAGACATCCCCTTTTCCTTTCCAAAAATAAACTCTCTTTTGCTATTTGCCTGACAAGTCTGTGACGTACATAAGCACTCCAGGTGATTATACTGTAGGTAATCTTCAAATCAGTTTAATAAATAATGGTGCTACCATCTTTCATCTCTGCATCTCCACTAGGAGCTTTCATGTTGTTATAAATATATTCAAAGGAAAATATGTTTCCCGTTTTGGGGGAGGCACTTCCTTCTTTTAAGGTAGTCTCTATTAATAGAGAAATGTTTGCCTTTTAGATGTTAATCTCAAACGAATCCAGATGCTCTAAACTATTCTAAACTGAGGACAGAATGAAACCCCAAAACAACAATATTAGTTGCCTTGACTGCAAAGTATGCTTTTGACCTTGATCCCTTGGAGGTGAAGAGAATAAGGATAAAAAAGAGAAAGGTATTAAGGTTTTTTTTTAAAGTGAATGTATTTGTGGACATCCATTAAAGGCTGATAGGGTATGAACTGCAAGGAACCCTCTCCAAAACATAAACACATTTCTCACCGTTTACTATAAACATGTTTGGGTCCAGTAATTTATGAGTTTTCCTGGACCAATACACACACCACCGGATATTGCAAGGTTACATTTCAAGTGTCTTGAAAACAATCTAGTCTCTTTTGTTTAACTCAAAATTTTAAAATGTATTCTACACTTGTTGACACCACTTCCTTATTTACCATTACTTACTCTTCAAAGCATTTTCACCTTCTGCCCCTACACTAATGAAACTGCATTTCTGAAGGTCCCTAATGATATTCACAAAATAAATGTTCTTTTTCCTCCTATACATTTCAGCCATTGTGCATGATTTTAACAATTTTGACCACCCATCCTTGAAATTTTCTTTCCTCCGATTTTCCTTACATTGAACCAGAGCTCTTAACTTATTTATTTGTGTTGTTTCATTTTCCTGTAGGAAGCTCAATTTTCATAAAAGAAAGAAGCTAAAGGAGGTTGGTAAAAGAAAGTGGTATGTTTAGAACAAAATCATCCCAGAAAGTCCCATAATGAAAGGAATTTGAAAACACACAACTTCCAACCCTGCTTCCAAACTCTGATTTTTTTTTTCCCAAGGAGGGTACATGTCAATACCAGGAGTAAAAAGGCATTGCTTTGACTCCTAGCAATGGGAACCGCTGTCCCAGTGTCTGCTCTTCTGATGAAGTGTACTTTCCACTCCTTCAATTAAAGGTGTGATTTGATATTGAATGCTGCATAAATTTATAGTGAGAATCTACTATCAGCTGATCCCTCAAGTCAGAGATGCAAATACACATCAGGGTCCCAATGTGTTTTCTCCTTTGTAGCCCCTCATAGACTTTGAGATCAAATTCGAAGTCCAAATTATGCACATTTTGTGGATAAATTTAAGTCATATGAAAATTTTGGGAGGTAAATGTTAGAATTTTTAAAAATCATGTTAAATATGATTCTCAGAATTTTATTAGAAAGTTTAACACACTTGCATTGTATCTCTTAACCATTTGTTTGCCTTACAGTCTGGACTCAGAATAGCTGTATATGTTCAGAATCATTTTTATTGTCTTTTCTTTACAACACACCTGTGAGCTAGCAAAATATGATTATTCATACTGTACAGATGGTGGGACTAAGGTATAATGTCATCTGAAAGCTGAATAGCCGACTCGGAACTAGAATTTATGATTCCCCAAACCTCATGTACAACACTATTTCCTGGGATAGTCTTGCCCTCTCTTTAATGTTCATGAACAAAGGCTGCATATTTGCAATCTCTAATCAAAATACCAACAACGCTTTCAGAATGTGTTTGGCTCCTTCACTTTAATGGAAAAATGTAGTATATGGAAATAGAAGTAATGGTTACTTGTAGTAATCAAAGATTTTATCTGGTATAGATGCTTCATTTTTCCAAGTTTCATCACAAACAAAATTAATTTTCATAGCATCTTTTTTTTTTATTGTTATCACCTTCTTTGAAGAGTGTGTCAGAAACATAAGTTTTAGCTGATTTTGGAAAACATTACCTTCTGTGTTATGGTTAAGTTTAATTTCTTCCTCATTTGATTTCTTATTTAGGGAATATTTATTAAAAGAAGCAGCAGTCTCTGGTGGAAAAAAATGTGTTGGCAATAACATGAAGCTAAGCATTTAACCCCATACGCTAGATTTGGAAACCCGCCAGCTTAGTCACCCAGGAAAAATCGCATTTATGCCAAGAAACATAAAAAGTCACATTAAACTTATTTTACTACTGGTAAAGAAAAGACAGAGGGAGAAAAATAATTTGGACTGAGATACTTTTGATATTATTTATAAAGCAGCTATATGTCAATATTAATAAAAAGTATTTTCCCCTCTAAATCTAAGTAAAAAACAGAAGATATCACCCTAACCTCATACATATTTTTCCCATTCCTTTTCTTCTGGGGCTAATTTTGGAGTGGCTAGATTAATTGAACATATGGGATGATATCATAATTGATTTTCTATGATGCACAAATCAAAATAAATGTGTGCTGTACTTATTATCTATACACTATCCAAGTTAAAATTTCTGAAAGGGTTGTCAAAGGTTGGTTTACCACCCACGCCATGCAGACCTTCTCCCTGCCAGGTAATGAAGTGCAGGGCTAACCTGACTCACAGGATTCCCATCCGTCATCGCTGCAGCAGTGAAGAAGCCAGAATGAAATTCCATTCTTCATTTAATTCTTATAGCTTGATATTAGTCAGGTAATCAAGCACAACTCCTGGGGTCTTGTGTTTTCAGATGAGGAAACTAAGGTCAAGTGACTCACCCTGGGTCACACAGCAAGACATCACTGGAACAGGGAAAAAGCGGTAGCCTTGGACTTTCTCGGGCGTCACTGAGACCGTTGAACCATACTACCTTCTCAGGTAATTGCCTTCTCTGACATCAAGTGGGCCATATTTTATGACCTCTATTTTTCTTTTTAAACTGAATCCTGTTTTTTTTTTTTTCTTTCCTCTTTTTCTTCTCCTTTTAAATAGCCATTTAGAAATGCTATTCTCTGCTTAGTGTTTCTGGTAATTATCTTCAAGGAAACCAGAATACAAATTTAAAGCACTCATTAACATGCTGATTAGAAATTTCTCTCAAAGACTCAAAAGGCTGGAAGAGACCCCCAGAGATCATCTGATCCAGCCCCTTACTTCAGGCATGTTTCACCTAAACAGTTCCAGCAGATGGAATACTATATTTATGACCCCCATGGAGAGAGTCCCCAACCTCCCTTGGTAACACAATACTGCTCTTTGATCTGCTTTACTAGGTATAATGGGTAATGGGCAAAATGTAGAAAAAGAAACTGCCATCCCTTGTAATGTCAGATATTACTAAAATAACTAAAATTAATCGCAATTTATATTTCTATTCATATAACTTATCTGACCAACATTTCTGATTCTGTTTTTAAAAAGTCTTCCTTATCATTCATTGGGCATTGTTTTGACACAAAACCTGTTGTGATTTATTTTTCAGTTTAATACATATCCTGTAAGATATAGCATCTTTGCAATGTTAATTGAGTTCAAATGTACGCCTTTTTATTTTCATGTTTTTTTGCTTCTGCAACGCAGAATGTATCCCACAGATACACGAGTACTTTCTCTCCATCGATACCCCACCATCACGAACCAGGATAACTGCTATCTTTCTGATGACAGAAACAATTCTGTTTCATTAGAACTGTTTCCGATGGCTTAGCAGTGGAATGATGAACTGGACACTGTGTACATCCTGCCTTATTCATGGGAACTGCCTTTGTAACTTTCTAATTTCCTTAGCAGACTGTAGATAGGACTTCAAAAATTCCCATCTCCATAATCCCAATCCCATTTCTTCATCATTCCTTTCAGGGGCTGATTTCCTATCTGTCCTTTCATGCTTCTAACCTAAAACCATTTTTGTCTTTATTAAAATCAGAATATCTTTATAAAACTATTAATGAGTTCTCTACTGAATTTCCATATCAGATGGCAGAAATAATTTGCTGAAAGGAGAAATTTCCTAGCTCAAATTTACTTAAGAGATGAGAAGTTTACCCAAAGGTTTGGCCTCTCATGTTTATAGAACAAGCCTCCATTAACTACATGAATTACTTGTATATCCTGACCACTCTCATTTTATCATAAGCCAAAATGTTTAAATGTATCAACAATGTCTTCAGATTTCTCAGAGACTGCCTTTCAAATTTACTTTCTTCTTCTTTATTCTCTGCTTTTTTTTTTTTTTGTCCTAAAACAGATTTATAGGACAGGTCAAGTATTGGCATGAGAGTTGGATCATCTTGGTTCCTAGATGTAGACCTTCCAGGGACCAACAGTGAACAACAGTGAGGTTCAGAAGTGCTTCATCATGGGTCCTGATATGTCTGTTTGTAAAATAAAGAGCTTATAATAGATTAACTATAAGATGTCTTTCACTTCTAAAATTGTAGCATAAGTGAATGAAAAAGTGAGGACATGAATGACAATAAAATCATTGAGCATTTTGATCTAGTTCTAAATAGTTTGTCCTTACAATAAAATTGAGTGATATTTCTATACACATTTTTGCTATTATAAGCTAAACGTTAATTCAATGTTCTTGACTTAAAATAACAAATACGTGCAGCTATATGTGGGAGATAAAAGAAAAATGCAGTTAGTTATTTTAAAATATAAATATGTTGATGGTCAATCCTATGAATGCAGCTTGAGTCCAAAATTAAATATCAGTTAAAATTTTGATTAAATACTAAAGCACTATATCCACAGGGCAGAATTTGAAACAAAGTGTTAAACCAAGTCTGTTTCAATGAAAAATTCCATGTCAGAATTTGTCCATATGTCTTTTACTTTCTTTCCTAGAAAACTGTTAGTGCTGATGTGAGAAAGCATCAAGAAGACTCCTGCCAAATGAAGGCCAGAAAGGTTAACATTGTGGGCACAGCTAACCATGACGTACAACAGTAGCAAGGAATAGCATATTTGTGTCAGTAAGATCAACAGTGCTCTTTAAAACCATACAGGAGCTGTTAGGTACAACTGAGAAAACAATGAAATAGGCCAAAGACCCAATGATACTTTATTTTAAAGGTCAGTCTCACTTGAGGTTGGCAGAATGCTATTCCTCAACCACATCCACATTCTACTGCACAGGTGGCAAACACAAGGCCTGCGGGTCGAATCCGGCCCTCCACCTTGTTTCTACCTGGCAGCAGCGCTGAGCTCTCGCGTAACTGTTAAGGAGTAGTTACATTTATACAGTGCTAAAATTACATTCACTCCTTTGAAGACAACTGCAACGCTGATGTGGCCCCAGTGAAAATGAGTTTGATACCCCTGTTCTAATGTCTGGAACCTGTGACACATGGGCAAAGGGAATTAAGGTTGCAGCTGAAATTAAGGTTGCTAATCAGCTGACTTTAAAGTAAGGAGATAATCTTGGTACGTTGGAGCGGGCCCAATGTAGTGACTTTAAATGTGGAAGAAAGGCAGAAGAGTTGGAGTCAAAGACAGATTTAAGGATGCCACACTGCTGGCTTTGAAGATGGAGGAGGTGGTAAGAATTCAGGCAGCCTCTAAAAATTGGAAAGGAAGAAAACAAATTTGCCCTTGAGCTTCCAAGAGGAACACAGTCCTGATGATACTTAGATTTTAATCCAGTGACCCATTTTGGATTCCTGGCCTCCATAACTATAAAATAATACATTTGAGTTGTTCTAAGTTGTTCAAATGATCTATGCAATCATTTGTTATGGCAGCGATAGGACACTCATACAGCATCCTTTTGGTACTAAAAAGCAAGGGTAGACATCCAAGAGAAAGACCAGGTAATAACAACTTTTGAATAGGCTCCCTTATAAATCAATATCTTATGCCAACTAATCTCAGAATTGTACTTGAGACTATCCAGATCTCCGAAGACAGCAGCTATTGTCAGAAAAACTTTTAGTTTATAAAGTCTATTCTGACACAACAAATCAATTTGCTATACTGAATGACAAATTTAACTCTTTTAATACAAGTTACTTTGTTCATGGAATTAGTTATCATCACCCAAAATAGATATTCCTAATAGGCAGAGATCCTATCTTAATACATCTTTATGTCTCTTTACACCATGCATAGAATAGGCATAGCAAAATATGGTTGTCAATTTATATTATCATAAAACCTTGTAAAAGTTAGTCTCCCAAAAGTGGGCCTAAATACAAAGTAAAAACAAAGTTCCAACAAACTGAATGCACAAGCCTTTGGCGTTTTGTTTTGTTTTGTTTCTTTCTCTTTTAGAGAAAGAAGGGAAGGGTGGATGAGAGAGAGGGAGAGAAACATTGATATGAGAGAGAAATGTTGATCAGTTGCCTCTCATACCCCCTGACTGGGGACCAAACCCACAACCTAGGTACGTGCTCTGACCAAGAATTGAACCCTGGACCTTTCAATTTACAGGATGATGCTCCAAACAACTGAGTCACACTGGCCAGGGCCACAGGTCTTTGTTTATAATATAAGGGTAACATTAAAATTTTAATATTTTTATTCTCTGTTTTGAAATGGTGGTTTGTAGCCTAAACAATAATTTTTACAAATAAAGTAGAAATAGAAAACAATGAAGATATGTAACTCTCACATTAAACTATGAAAATAATACAGTATTCTCCCAGAATCTGAGTAATATACACATTTAGATATTATTTATTATTACTATCATGTCTATCAGTAAGTTCAGGTTTATATACTTTGGAGATCTGTATATTTTTGCATCAAAGGTATCTAACATTGTTTTCAAGATTATTTAAATTTTTCATCTGTTCCTAGGCATTTTTAAGCTTCTGAATCAGTTCCTTTTGTGCAAGAGAAAAAAATTTAAAAAGAGACATTTAAAAAATGAGAACACATTTCTAAATATAATATATTAATTAGAGTCTAATTATGTAAAAAATTTCAAAGCAGCAAATTTAGAATCATAAAGTCAATTAATTATTAATTTTGTTAGTGACCCCCCCCCAAGTTTTACTGCCATATACTGTGCCTTGTTATTGAATTCATGATATACGTCTAATAACTTTACCAGACTTTTCACTTCTTTAGGGTAAAATTCATGTCTAGTTTATTTTTTGATCCTCCAAAATTACTAACTAGCATCACATATTTTATATAGTAGTTTTTTATAAGTATTTGTTACATCACTTAATAAAGCAATGAAGAGGCCACTTAAATGTAGCTTATAATAGATATCACTATAAAAAAGTCACCTTATTTGTATAGAAAATGCAATGCTATTGTTTTAGTAAATTATTCATACTTATTACTTTCCTAAAAATCTAACATGCAGAGCTTGTCTTGATTCCTATTCATCTGAAACAGAAAGCAAGAGAGCTGTTAAGGTTTACTGTATTGAAGAGCCAAATCCATTGTCCATACATTGAGGCTTATTTTTATTCGGTATGGTAGTAGTTCTGTACTCTGGAGCCCTTATTGGAATGAAAGGCAAATACATATATATGTTCTGTTGTGCCAGGGGGCACATATGCTGTCTTGATTTACTCATGTGCAACTACTATTAACACTGTAAGGAATTCAGGGCAAAGTCTAGTTTATTTTTCAAAAAGGATCATATTGTTACATATTCCAAATTACACATGAAGTCTTTTAGACTATAAAACCAATGATGTGCAGCCACACACACTTAGGGTGCTCATTTAGCTTTTTCATTGACTAAATGTCTGACTGGTCCGACTCATGCTTTATGGCATATATATTTAAAGGCAAGATTTGACAAAGAGAGGAATGATGTGAATTTCTGGAACTATTAAAGCATGAAGGCAGAAATTCTAGTAAAAAATTCTAAATGTTAACCCTGAAATATGGTGAGCATGCTGAAACAAGGGAAAAATGTTGCATACATAATTTGGCTTGAAATGTACAAAAGTTGTCCATGTGTTTGAGATCATCTCATCTGAGTGTTGCCCTTCAGTCAGGTAGAGTAAGCACTGCCTATCCTCTCTGAAGATGGAGAAGCTAAGAGCATGGAGAAGTGTAGTGGTACTGCACTCAGAAGAGTTGGGAACCAGGGAGGAAAGGTAAAATAAGAGATCTTTCTCTAGCTTACCATTCCCTGAAGTCAAACCTTGGATTCTTCTGTGAGTGAATGCTGGAAGTGGCAGCCTTAGACACTCCATGCTCTTCACTGTCCTTGATGATTCACAGAAGGGTACAATGCCTCCAACGTGCTTAAAGTTAATCAATGCAAAAATGAATGGATGTCTCTAGTGATACATGAAAAGTTCTGTGGTTGGGTTAAAATTATTCATTGATCAAATAAAGGATTGGAAGTGTAGGGAATGCTTTGCGAGATGTGGAAATGTGGCCCAGCACCCATGAGGAAAACCAGTGGGGGGTGAGTTGGCATACAGGACCACACCCGTGAAGTTCTCCTGTTACAGAGCAACAGAAGGTTCTCGAGACTGGCAAAACACTTCCAAAGTCTCACTTTCTCGAACCTGAGGGGTCAGTCTTCCATGGGCAATTAAGATCCTGGACGAGCCCCCAAAAACTGTTACCGAGCAACAGAAAAGGTCCGTTATTGTCCGCCACCTTATGGAAAGATGTCTCTCAAAGCCAGAGATTTGTGAAAAGGAAAGGAAATGTTTATTAATGTTATACAGAGTTAAAGTAGTGACTTAACATCTTCATTAAAATATCAAAGTCCTTTAGGATACCCACAGACACCCACAGTGCTTCCTATCTTCCTCTGCCCTAAGTCAGGGTACCGTAATTGCAAGGAAGAGAAGCACACGTCCAGGATCCAGGCTCTTGACACCATCAGCTGTGTCGTCATCCAGGCAGGATCTCTGGTTAATCTGAAGCCATGTGGCACCTTCTCATGGCCTACTGGCAAGAGTTCTTTCACCCTTCTTCCAGGCAGTCTCTCTTGCTCCCAGGCCACGCAGCCGAAGGGAGCACCCCAAAGCTGCGTGGTCCCTCCTCTACCAAAGCTGTGGGGAAGGGGTCCCCACTGTGGCAAAGCCTCGTGGCTCTCCCTCTTCACCAAAGCTGCAGGGGTCTGCACTCTGGTGAAACCACGTGGAATCTCTCCCTCTGGCAAAGCTGTGAGAGGGTCTCCACTCGGGCAAAGCCGAGTGGCAAATCTCTGCTAAAGCCACATGGTGATTTTCCCTCATGGAGCTGCGGGTCCTGCTCTCTGGTGAAACCGCATGGATCTCTCTAATGGCTGCCGTGCCTCCGTTTTAAATACCCCGCGCCAATCCTCCTCTGCAGCCCTATTTCCGACTCCTCCTACAATCGGTTACACCTGCCAGCATTCCCGTACATTTCTAAGGTTATTGGGATGCCATCATGAGTTTGGGCAGGCGTGTCCTCATTTTCTGGAGCCAATCTTCTCCAAGCTCCCACGCAGGCGCTGTAACTTGGGGTTCCTCCCCCAGTCACGTCCTTGGGGAAGTCCTTTCCATACCCCTGGCTCAGAGCATGGCCACAGCTGTTTAACATATCTATGAGACTAGTTAAAGGTTATAGATATGTTAAATGATCACTCTGGAGGTTATCTGCAAAACCATTGCTATGCAAAACAACTCAATGGCCCTGCTCCATTTGTCCCTTCCCCCAACTCATACCTGTGGGGGAGGGGGTGAGGGCATCTTATATGTATGTCCCTCTAATATTTCCTGGACACCCTGAGTTCTGGGCCCCATTCCAACTCCCTTTTTGGGGCCTCCCTCTTGGCTGCACCCTGTTACACTCCTATGGGAAATCAGGCCTGCATTATATGTATGCTGCTTTGTGACTTGCTCTTGCTAAAATTCTCTCACCCTGAGTTCAGGCAGCAAGCACTTGCTGCATATCTTTAAAGTAACTTCCTGAAGTCTGTGCTGATTCTCCCAAGGACTGCAGTGTAACCAGACCTGTTACTCTTATCATTCCCTTGCATTTGCAACATTTTTTGATGAACTGAATTTACAAGTTTGGGTCCTGGCAGCCCTTGGGTGCCTTCTTGTTTTAATCCTTATTTGTGCTTTATGATGTATATGGAATTTGTTTTCTTGTGATCACATTTGAAAACAGCAAATAGTAGTTTTCACAGGCTTAACAACTACAATTGATTTCAAAAACAAAAAAAAGGGGAGATGTTGGGAACCACCCTGCCTGATTTCAGAAGCTGTAACCCCCCATGGCTAAGGCTGAGTGAGCAACCATCCAACCATAAGGCACTAAGGAGACAAAGCTTATCTCCCCAGCAGGGGAGCCACTTCTGCTCCTTTTGCTTCACCCTGCCTGGCCCCCAATGCTTGATCGGTTAGCCAACAACGGGTAAGATTCCCCAAGTGGGGAACGACCTGATAGGCAGGATCACATGGAGGCCCCTAGGAAGGACTTGGGGGACTACAGCAAAAAGTGGTGATGGACCCTCACACCTAGGCTTTGACATAGCCTGAGTCCTCATTCTGTCTGCAAGAAGTCTCCTAATCTCTTGGCTGCCTTACTTCCCCTACCTGACTTAAGGCTGAAACAGTGCCTTTAGCCTGAGACAATGCTGGTGGTGGGTGCAGCCCTGTGCTGGAAAGGGCACGTTCCCTGGGGCAATCAGGCCTAAGAAAGAATATGTAAAATCCTGTGAAACCTGCTTTGTTTAGAATGCTCTCAATTAAATGATAAGGGTCCAAGCAAGAAGCGAGTTTGTTCCTCAAAGTTTTATGGCTCTTTAGCTAATAGACCCTGACTCAGAATAAGCCTTAGTAGTTCTTTGTATGTTATCTATTATTTGAACCTTACTGCCTGATAATGATTAATGAGCTTTACCTATATTCTTGACCAAAATGAACCTGAACCCAACAGAAGCCTGTCAAGACAAGGGTTGGCACACTCTCCTCTTGAGAGAGTGGCTGGGCCATCCCTTTTCCTCTGCAGGATGATAGTCAGTGTGAATATATTGTATCTTATCCATAATGCCTCGGACACTGCGGGCCAGTGTCTGTCTCATGGAAGGACTGAGTAGGAATTCATATTTTTAAAAATGTACTGAAAGCTATACATGACTAAAAGTTGGAGGTGATTCAAAGAGTATGATAGTCAAAAATGCTAATGTAATCAAAGAGCGCTTTTAGAAATAGAGTACAGAACAAAGGAGGTAATAAAAGGCCTAATTCCATGATAGAACCTAAACAATTATGTTCCACCTGAGACACACAATGAAAGGAAATAATTAGGAGAGCAACCTGGCTGGTAAAAATTTGGACATTTAATGGATGAACAGAAGTTTAATTTTGAGAACAAATGTGTGTGAGTGTGCACACAGGTATGTGTGGTAATAATGATCCAGATTAAAGATGAAGGCGACCTAAACCAGGATGATTCAAAGTAGTGAAATGCTGTATCTTTTTGTCTTAAACATATCTTTAAAGGTGAAGCCAACAATATTTGAAAGTGTAAGGTTGGCGGGGAAAACAAAGGAGGCTGTGCCAGTTCCCATGCAAAGAAGCCGAAACCTGAACCCAAACTTCCCCCAAAAGTCATCTTCCCCCAAACTTCCCCTCACCCCACCTGCATCACCCCTTACTCACCAATCCTCAATCGCCACATGACACTCACCCCTGTTTTTTTTCCTACAAAACTCCTTCCCAAGTACAAAGGAGTGCAACTTCCCTGGCCCACGTTCTCCTGGACCAGTGAACTTCGCTTGGAAGTGCTCCCAATAAACTTTTGCTTGCCCTACTTGTGGCTCACTCTCATTCTTCCTCGGCAAATACCTTACAGAAAGTATTACCTGTACTGAATTATCACATACCAAGGTATTGGGACTGAGCTATATATTATTCATAATAAAATTTCAGATTTTAAAGGAACTGTAGAAATTTTCCAATAAAGACTTTAGCCCTTTAAAAGAATTGTGTCTAAAACAACCTGCTCCTGCTTTAACACTTTCTTGCCAAGGAGCTCACTATCTCACAGCACACCTCCCATTTAAGAATAGCTCTGGTTTTAAGAGCTCCTTCTCTTTTTAAAATTATGGTTATATTAATAATATTATCATTTATAATTGACATACAATATTATATTAGTTTCAGTTGTTGTTGGGGGAAGCCCCAAATGTCTAAATTCAGGTTCAATTCCGAAGAACTGACACGTAGCCTTATTCAAATTCATAAGAGATTTCATAGGAGAAACTTACACACACAGTGGGCAAAGCAGCTGCTTCTCTCTAGTAATGGCCAACAGGGATCCACCCTCCCTCCAGAACAGCTCTTCTTCTTCCAGTGTGGCTCAAAGATGACAAAAGGTTGAACACTCCTGTGGGCATCAACCTGCTTCCTGGGGCTGACGTTTACCTTGGGGCAGCATGCTGGCTTCCTGGGTAGCCAGCCAGGCCTGAGGCTACAGGGGGTTAACCAGTCACACAAAAACAGAGTCCAACATTTTCCAGATGCCTTTACTGCTGGAGACATACTGCATCTCTGAATGACTTCCCCTACAAGTATACGACAAAATGATTCAATATTTGTATACATTTTGAAAAAAATCATCACAATAAGTCTAAGTGCCATCTGTCACCATACAGGGTTAACACAACATTATTGATTATTGTCCCCATGTTGTACATTATATCCATAGGGCTTAATTAGTTTATAACTAAAGCTCTTTTACTTATACTAAGCCAAAGCCTACTTCTCTGCAATGGACAAGTGTAATATTGTGATTTATAATAAGATATCTAATTTGGTCTTTGTCCCTCTCTCTGACAGAGCTCCTGAAGCCCTTGGAATTTCTTAAGCCACAAGAGCTATAAAGGTGCCTTGAAATTCATAGTAAACCCCTCTCAACCATAACTGAGTTTATGTTAACGAGGTGAGTTTTGAAAAGTACCTCAGGTTGAGGGCTGGTCACCTGGGGAGCCAACCATGTGATTAGAGGATTGGAACTCTCAGTCCTATCTCCCCAGCCTCCAGGAAAAGGAAGAGGGGCAGCAATTCAGTTTAGTCAACACTGGCTAATGATTTAATCAAGCATGCCTATGTAATGAAGCCTCCATGAAAACCCAAAAGGATAGGGTTTGGGGAGCTTCCAGGTTGGTGAACCAGAATGCTTCCATGTGCCATGGTTCCTGGGCCTCAAATTCCAAAGGGACAGAAGCTCCTGCATTCAGGACCTTGCCTGTGTATCTTTTTTTTCTGGCCGTTTCTACCCTTTAATATCTTTTGTAATAAACCAGTGGTCTAGTGAGTAAACAGGATTCTCTGAACTGATCTAACAAATTAATGGAAGCCAAGGAGGGGATCAGGGGAACCTTGATTTATAGCTGGTCTGTGGGAAGCACAGGCAACAACCTGGACTTGCTATTGGCATTGAACTCCGGGGAGTCTTTTGGGACTTAACCCTTAACCCGTAGAATCTGATACAACTGCATGTCGAGTTGAGCTGAATCACAACATGCACCAATGGTGTCTCAGATTGTTTGGTGTGGGGGGAAAAATAACACATTGTAATTGGTGTCAGAATTGTAACAAGTGAACAAGAAAGATGAAAAACCTGGTAGGAAGGTGGGTAAGAGAAAAAGAAGGGAGACTGTTTTTTCACTGGTATGTCCCCAGCACATAGCATGGTATGTGTCATTAGGTATACAATACATATTTTTCATTGTCTAAGCAACTTGGAAGAAGAGCATTGGATCATAATGTGATCATAGTACAATAGTCAATTATTTCTTAATGAGATTTCAAAAGAGTAAAATTAAAATGTTTCCTCTATCCACTACGCTTATATGTCTTGTTGACTCAGTGAGTTGTATGGATGATGGCAGTTTTAAACACATGAAAAAACACCATATTATTTGTAGTTTCTGGCTTCTTGGTGTTCTAAATCTCAGCTACATTTAAGTGCGCACACTCTTTAAGTAATTGATATACATACCAAATATGCCACTGCAGTTTGGCCCCCAACTAATCAGAGTGGATGTCAGGCAGCCTGGTGCATATCAGCTAAATGTCAGCCTGCTTCAAACTATGGGAGAATCAAGCTATTAAGAGTGCTGAGTTTAAATACCACATATTTCTATTTTGTCTTTATTGTAATGAACAAACCCTGTCTTTAGCTCCTGCTGTGCACTTTTGGAAGGTCTTCCATATGGTTGCTGCTAAGTATTCTGGCATTTCCCCAACTGTTACAATTGGGTCAGTGGGGGGGCTCTGTAGGAGTAATAAAACAAGGGTGACTGCAGCAGGGAGGAGTACCATTACTACACACATAACAGCTCATTGCTACTCAAGCATTCAAGCACAGCTCAATGCCATTCATTAAAACAGGCAGCAAGGGCGAACCTTTTTGCCAGAGTTTATTCCAGGATAAGACGAGGCCTTGGATGCCAAGACTAAGTCTCCTCATTTACAATTACTCCTTTTTCCTCATTTCTTCATCTTCTTGTAAAATCTGGAATAACTGGAGGAATAATACAATTTTATTTTGCATATTATTATGTCATTCTGAGAAAGTTTTCATGAGCAAACTCCTAGCTAAGTTTTGGTTGCAACAGCAGGATTGCCAGTGGCCCTGAGGGCTTTCATATCTTGTGAGGGGGAAAAAATTGGGACGGGAAGTCTGAATACCACAAATACTTAAAAATCCTCGAGACAGGATGCATGAACCCAAAGGTGGCTGATAATATTGACTTTTTTTATAGGAGTGTCTTCCCTATCAGAAAACACATCTATAGATTAAAAAAAAAAGGCCATTATTATTTTTATCCTGTGGAAGGCAGTGTTGCTCAAAGCACTAATAGATTGGAAGGGGGAAGTTCAAAGCAAATTTAAGATTCTAAATAGTGAAATAATACATTAAACTGAAATATGCATATACATACACAATGAAGTAAAACAATGAACTTAAAATCCTGATTCAAATATTGTTTTACATATTTACATCTATACACACAAGGATTCTTTAAACTACTCATTATGCTTTTCTTTTAACATGTTTTATTTTTTCCACAGTATAACCAATATAGTTATGTAGTATTTTAATAGATTCACAATATAGCCATTAATGTTTCTTTAGTAATTACAAGAAATCGAGATAAAAAAATAGGGTTAGAGACATATAAATATGCATGGACGTTTTTTGTTCATGTTTCCAGCCAAGCACATTAAAGTGTTGCATTAAGAAAGTTGCTTCCCATTTCCTTCTTCCTCCACCACCCCCAAGCCCAGAAACCGGATCCCCAGAGACCGACACCGGGTGGTCAGAGCCCTGGGCACAGGGCCGTAAGTGAACGCTTCGGTCCCGCAGTCGGCTGCGCGCCCACGCGAAATGAAGGCACCGAAGCGGTCGCTGAACGAGTTAGGGAGGAAAAGAGGGTGAACTCTAGGGACAAGCACCTGAGCATGACAACTAGTCCCTGCACCTAAGAAAGTACTGATACTGACAGCAACTGCATAATCGTAATTCAACTGGTTCCAGGATACCCGGACATGTCCTCGGTCAGTGGAGACCTCTACTTCCAGCTTCTCGCCGGGCAAAGGGGAAAGGGCTAAGCAAGGCTCCTGTCAGCACTCGGCACGGAGCATGCACACAAGAAGGTTTCCATCACTGCCCACGGCCTCCGAAGATCGGCTACCGCCGACTGGCTACCGCCGACAGCCTCTGCGGGATCGCGGAGCCCAAACCCGGAAAGTGGTACACCCGGCCACAACTGAGATGAGGGCAGCGGTGGCGACTTCAGGCGCCTCAGTGCGCAGGCGCATGGTCACAACGCGCAGGCGCCGCCTACAAGTGACTTCTCCAAAAAGTGTCTTAGTTCGCAGTCACCTGAGCTCCGGGAGGCTCGGCTGCCGTAGGCTTCAGGGACAGAGACTTGTGCGGGTCGTGCCTGGAGACCCTGCCCTCTTTTCTTGTTCTTTGGTTTCCCTATCCCGAACCCTCCGAGGGCTAGTCCTTTCCTTCCTGTCCTTTCCCATTTGCGCACCGGACCGGGCCGAGCTGGGCCGCCTGGGCGCGGTTCTTGACCATGGCGTCCCTCTTTAAGAAGAAAACCGTGGATGGTAAGTTCCAGGCCTGGACGAAAGGGCCCAGCTCTGTTTTCCAGATGTGTTTTGGGGGCTTGCGGCTGTGATTCTTGTTTGTGTCCCTGGGGGCGGGGCTGGATCTAGGGACCCCACAGGTGATTGACCTCGTGCGTCACTTTCTGCTTCCCATCTCCTCTCACTAGCCCACCTCCCCAGCACCACCTGGGAGGTCTGGCTTCTCTAGAGTCTAGCAACAAGCCCCCCGCCCTGTATTTTCCTTTAGCGGAATCCTGAGCATTTCGAGGAGGCAGGATGCTGCAGGCTCTTGAGTATCGTTAGTGTTGATGATTTAATGAATTTCTTGATAGTTTTGTCTGCTTGGTTTCTTTAGTTTGTTGTGTACTACTTCTGGGCACGCGAACCGGAAACCTGTGCCTGCGGTGGGAGGCGGGGGGTTAGGTGAGGGTTGGGGGGTAAACAGGCTCCAGTTATCAAAATGAACTTGGGTCTGAGTTGGTGTTTTCCTGGGAACACCCCATCAGCAGAGGTGTGAAACAATTCTTGACTACCTCCAATAGAAAAATAAAAGAAACCCAAAGGAAATGCCTGGATTGTTTCATAATGGATTTTTCTTGTTTGTGATTATCTTTTGCCACCAAAAGTAAGAGATGTGATGTGTATTATCTACATAGAAGTTTACATTTTAAGGTGCTTTTATTGTTCCAGACATTTAGCTCAGTGTCATCTTAATAGAAAAAAAGTGCATGTACAGGAATATGCAAATTGATGTTTATAAGCAGTGCTTGCTTGTAATGTATGTCCATATAACACTGGTTAGTCTTGATATTTTCATTGACTGTTACCAGGAATCAAATTCATTCAAGTTCTTTTAAAATAGTGTTTCCTATTACATGTTGAGTCTAGGTTACTGCTGCTTCAGCCAAAGAATCACTTCTTTGTAAGGGTCTAACTCAACAAAAGGAGCAGTGGATATAGATATAGCTGGACAGAGTGCTCAATCCAAACCTGGGGTAACTCTTTCATTCTTTTTATTGACTATTCCAATGCCAGCAAAATTATTTTGGCGAGGATAACAAAGACATCAGTTTTACTCTGCCACTATGTCCTTTTCTTCAACACATAATGTTATTTTAGCCCTAATAAAATACTTTTGCTAACTCTGAGTTAGTGAAAGGATTTTTTTAAATTTATTGACTTTTTATTAACTGAGACTTTTTAAACATTTACAATACCAGAAAAATTACCAAGTTGTTATAGGGTGTAATACAATGATTTGAAGTGGGGTTTATGTGTGTTATTCCTGAGAATGCTGTTTGTTTAATCTTTAACCTGGCACTTTATTTTTTCAGTGTTCCAGTACTAATATTTTGATTTTCAGTTATTGTATAATACCCCATGGGGGAAAAAGGATTATTTCTTTGTTTCAGTATTATATAATGAGAATTTTACTATTGAAATTAAGAACCAACTGACAGTAACCAGAGGGGAGGTGGGAGAGGATAATGGGGGAAAAGGGGGAAGGGTTGTCAAGGAACTTATATAAAGGGCACATGGACAAAGCCAAAGGGGGGATAGGATCGATCGTGGGAGGTGGGGATGGGTGGGGCAGGGGGTCTGTGGAGGGGGGAATGGAGACAACTGTACTTAAAGAAAATGAACAAGAAAACTTAAAAAAAGAAAAATAAATAAAACAATTTTACTAAACAGAGGAAAAGGATTGCATCTTTCTTACTGTGATGTTACAAATTAATTTTTTAAAAAAAATTTAACATTGACAGCCAGACATCCTAGCTTTAATTGTTTAATATCTATTAAATATTTTTGAAGACTTAAATATCAGTTCTGTATTCTCATTGTTGTGCTTCCTGGTGCTTTGGCAGTCTGGTGACTATTGTGTTTGAAGTGTAGAACTGAATAAAAATAAAGACAATGAGGATGTGCAGTGAGGGTGTTTAAATGTATACTCATTTGCAGTTGAGTTAATTCATCCAAGAAATAATGTTTTTGCTAAATAGACTTATTTGTGGGGAGTAAAGTCTTAAAGACTTTTGCTAGGATCTATGCTACTGAATTAAAGATCTGTATATGAAATTCCTGAATATAAATTTTGCCACCATGTACATTGACTATAACTACCATACTGCATACTTGATGTTTTCTTAAATTATCATGTCAATACAAATCATTTAATGACATCTTAATTCTGGAACTGTACTTCTGTTGTTTTGATAAAGACTTTTAATGCTGTGTTTACTCCCTGTTTTTTGAAAAAGAAGTTGTTTGTTTAAAAGGTGACAGCATTCTTAGTAGTAATGAGGCTGTATATTGTGAAGTTTAGTGTATTTTATGCGTTTCTCCCAGATCTTAGGACTCGTTGATTATTGATCATAATATCTTTTACTGTATGCTGTCTTTTTCTCTATTTCAGCAGTAATGAAATTCTGATATATAAAGGAAGCATGTAACTGTTTATACATCTGGAGAATAATTGAATCTTTTTGTCTCTTTGGATTGGCTGGAAGACTTGCATACTGTATCATTAAAGACTACTGCACATGTAAATTAAAAAGGGAGATAACATTACTGCACTTATTACTATTCAGAGTTATGTTTAATTCATTTTTGACACAGATGAACAAGTCTCTGCACTGTATACTTTGTTACAGAAATTAATGAGAACTGTACCTCAATGCCATAGAAGAGAAAGATTTTTTTGAATTTGAAATTACAATTGAGTCCTTGATTTTCTTCTTACTGATTTATAAGATGTATATATATATATTAGGGTAAAGTGTTTACAGTATTTTTTTCCCTTAAGTGGACAAATGGTGACCTATTTATTGGAGGTAATTATAAACCTGTAAATCAGGATGCCATGAGGGTTTGTCGTAAATGCACAACTGAATATGCCTCTTAAAAAATGAAGTTTTTTATGCACTGTTTAATTGTTGTCTGTTATTCTAAATAAAGACAAATTTGAGGTTCTACTCTAAGCCAGCAACAAGTTAGCATTTTGTGTGCAGTGTCTTATTAGAATTCTCACAGCACCTCTAAGTACTGTTGTTACCCCCACTTTATAGATGAGGAAATTGAGAGGCAAAGGACTAAGTAACTTGCCCAAGATCATACAACTACTAAGTGACAGAACCAGGGTCTAATCTCTTTGAATATTATCATTGTTATTTTTTTATTAGATAATCCTATGGCACAATTTAATTTTGCTGTTCTTGCTAAGTACTTGGAATTCTCAACTTTTGGTAGGTACCATGTTACCTTCTATTTGTGAACCAGACTCTTTTTCTCTCAGAATTCATAATAGAATTTGAATATCTAGTGGTGGTAGAACTGGCAACAACTTTCCCTTTCCCTACTCTCTATTGACCCAGTATTTCTTAGGCAATATTGTCCTACCTCTTTTTGCTCTTCATCTCAACCTCTTGTAGAAGTAGTGATGTCTCCTATCTCTACCTCTTTATTTCTCAGATGCCCCATTCTACAGCAGTTTGCTTACATCTCATGTAATGAGATTTTGCTAAGATCATCAATGACTTCTAGATGGCCAGACTCAATGCCTATTTGTGGGTGATCATCTCTTGGGCCTGTGTTTTACATTTGACTCTAGTAATACGTTCTTCCTTAAAACTGTCTTGGCTTCCATTACAAAATTGTACATTCTCTATCTGCATGATCTTACTAAAATTCTTATTATTTTATTTATAACCTAAATCTTGGTGGATCCCAAATTTGTATCTCTAAAAATATTTTTCTGAGAGTCAGATCAGTACATCCAATAGTTTGTTGGGTACTTCTACCTAGAGGTCCGAACAGATGTCAAATTAAAGAGATCTCAAACAATTTATCACCATATCCTTTAAGTCGGTTCCTTTCCTGGGTTCTCCTCCTCCATTGTTTGGGAGTTCTTGATTTTGTCCTCTACCTTCAGTTAATTACCAAATCCTACTCCTTTTGCTGCTTAAATATTTGACAGGTGTGGTCTTCCTCTATATGGCTTCAAATCCTTGCTCTCATTCAGATCCCATTTATTTTGCACTACATTGCAGTCACCTTTCTGCTTTTCTTTGCTATAGCCCAACAGCCCCTAAATTGTTCATCTATAAAGCTGCTTGTGTGATTGATATACCTAAAACCTAGATCTTCCTATGTTACTCTTCAGTGTGAACTCCTTTATTGACTTTCTGGTACCGACAGGATCACATGGGTGCTTTTATAAGACATTTACGGCTCTCTTTGATCTGACCATGTCTCTGGACATTTTACTGTCCAACAACGCTGTTCTCATATTCATCTGCATATACCAAACTTCTCACTCTGACATATTTTTGCTTATGGTGCTTTCATGGAAAAAATTCTCTTTTCCTCTAGATAACCTGAACTATCTCAGGTTTTTTTCTTTTCTAGGAATTCTTATCAAATTATGTTAAATCCCTTACTATTTATGTTTTTTTTCTTTTTCTTTCTTTTTCTTTTTTTTTCCAAACATCTTCCTGATTTGCATTGTATGGAACCAAAGTAGATCCTTGTGATCTTCCAAAGTTGTATTATGCTTATTCTAAGTTTTTCCTATATCCCATATTTGCAAGATTGCAGAGTCTTCAGCATAATGAAAATATCTCTGCAGCAGTTTATAGAGACTAAATTCCAAAACAATAGTATTTATTAACCCAAAGTAGTGTTTCCAGTATCCAGAGCTTATAGCCTATATCCATATTGCTACCTACCTTCAACTTCAATGCAAGTTTAGAAATAGTTGGAGGGACATTAGTAACAAACAGGAACAGAGCTTCTTAGTCTTTGCCTCAGTGGGGTGCTATACATGTATGTTAGTTGTCTAGCGTGCAGAAGCTGTGGAGTTTTGACTCAGGATAAATCTATCCGGAGGTCAGTTGTGAGGTCACATATCCAACAGCTCAAGAGGGAATAAAATCTACCATGTATATAAACTGAATTCCCTCCAGAAACCTATCTGCTTTCTTACAGATGAAACAGCGTTCTCATGGTGCTACCCAGCTCTTTCCTGGGATGATGTGTGTTCCCTTGGTGCTTATTCTTCTGAATATTTAAAAACTCAAGATTTTACTTTCTACTTGGCTTCTACATTCTTGGCACACTAAAATACTATCATTATTATTAATTATTGCATGTGGTATTCAGGAGCACAGTCATCTTAGCATTTTTCTAAGCAAAATTCTTCATACATTTAGAATGGAATTTCTAGGAAAGTGACTTCCTTCTGTATTTCTCCATCCTTATCATGACACCTAAGACTCCTGTTTCTTTTCATGCTATGATTGTCTACCTTCAAGTCCAAGTCTGAGACTTTTTTCAGAGGATCCTTTCTTCTCATTCCCTTATTTATTTAAGATGAAAAATTATCTTGGGCAGTTTTCTGAACTTAAGTTGTTTTTGATGATAGTGTCAGAATCTGTGTCTTTGGGAACCAAATGTGACCCAAAGATCTGCTGGGAGGTAGCCCATTTACACCTTCAGCTCTTCAAAAAAGCTGATATTTTAATAATAGTAATAAATTCATTTCAATGAATTCCTCAGGGCTTGAGTGACTTTTGAAAATTTACTGGTAGAAAAAAAAGACATTCCTTTTTACTTCCTTTTATGTTACCCTAGAGCTAGATTCTCTTATTTTTTCCTTTAGTATTCTGTATTTTCCAAGCAAGTCAACTTCAGCCTAGTTCTCAAGTGGATCTTTGGCTCCCTGGACCCTATTTAAAGCTGTTGATGTGATCTTCTACTATCCTTTCTGTTTTTCATAGTTTTTTTTTTTTTTCTTTACCGTGTATCAAAACTGATTAATTAAGCTGATACCAGTAATTCTTGCCTGATTTCTGATATGCTATTTCCAAAGCCCGAAAAACAAATTTACTTTGCATATCAAATTCTGATTCCTCCTCACTCACTTTCTCATTGTCATTTTCCTTTGGTTCCTAGAGCCAACATTTTCTAGGTACTGACCTTTAATGTTTTTTCTTACTGCTTACCCTTTGAGCTTGTAGCATTTTTGCACATTTTTTTCCTCATTAACCCAAGAAGATTGTACATCCCTACATAGGCAGGACCCTTTTCTACTTTCTTATTCATTGGTGAGCTCTGCTATGCCTGCTTTTGCTGAACTCACATTCCTGGCTCTTCTTTTCATAGTCATGGTCAGGGTTTATCTAATACCCAGTATCCCACTATACCAGGGCCACAATGCCCACTGTTTTCAGGGACGACAGCTGATGCAGAGCTGGTAGATGAAATCTAAAAGGTTACTCTCACCTTGGGATCTAGATCGTCAAAATCAGTTTAACAGAGATGGCAAAGCAGGATGTGGGAACATTTTGTGCTCCTATCTCAATGCATGTGATGGTTAGATTCAAGGTAATTGACAGGAATAAAGCTGCATACATCAACATGATTTTTTCCTAAAGAAATACATTTAAAAGCAGAAAATGTGAACCTGAGTGTTGGTGTCACAGGCTCCAGGTCTGGCTGCCCTGCAGTTCCACCACCTCCTGGGCAGGGTTGCTGAACGGGCCCAGCAGGCCTTACTTGGCATGTGGTGTTTAGGCGCTTGGTGGAGGTTGGCCTGCGACTCCTTTGGGCCCCATGCCTGGAAGCTGCACCATTGTAGATGTTATCAGTCAAAACACGGCTTTGGTTGGTGGACTTTTCACTCAAGTAAGGTGATAGGCTGTGCCTTTCAAATGCATGCAGGTCACTGACTTCATCCCCAAGTTCCCACACAGTGCCCACCAGAAGTATGTTTGACAAGGCAGATATCAATACGAAATAGGCTAGGAAGATTGAAGCCAGAGGCAGCGGGGTGAGGGGGGGAGGCAAGATGACAGATTTTGATGGTTACAAAGTCAGGAAGGCAAAGAAAATGAGGAACCAAATAATCAAGCTTGAAGTTGGGAAGCTTCAAAATGTGGCTAGCTTTCCTGAAAGCTTCTCCCAAAAAAGCACTTGCTGCCAAAGGTGCAGCTGCAGCAGCAACTGCAAAGATTCCAACAAGAAAAGTGACGCTGCAGGCAGTGGAGGCAAGAAGGCTCCAGCCCAGAAGGTTCCCACCCAGAAAGCCACAGGCCAGAATGTAGCTCTTCCAAAAGCTGGGAAGAGCCGAAAAGCTCCAGCCCAGAAAGCACCTGCTCCAGAGGCATCTGGCAAGAAAGCATTAAGAACCTAAGAGGGTATTTTAAAAGTAATAAATGTTCCTTTTGAAAAAAAAAAAAAAAGAAAGAAAGCAGAAAATATACTGTATTAGGTTACAAAGTCCATCATGACCTATGGTAAAGCACAAAGCCCAGTACGTGGTAGAGTGGGTGCTGCTGTCTAATAAACAGACCAGCTGGAATCCTGCTGAGAGGTGCGCTCTGCCTGTCCTGCCTCAGTGCTCCTGAGACAGTAGTCCCCACCGGCCCTGCAAGCTGGAGACAGCCCCTTCTCTCAAAGGACTGGCACTTCGAACAGTATTCCTCACTGATTAATGAATGTCCGTAATTACAGTTGATACTTTTTTCTTTAATCCTCAAATTGCAGATTGTATGTAAATGAGCAGGGTGTGGAAGAACAACCTTAATTCAAGTTGGGGCTTGGCCTCCCACCTCACTAGAGAATTTCAGTGAGCTAGCTGCATGGAAAGCCCTTTTAGATTTTTAATTTTTGACTTTTTTTCCTGTAAGCAGATAGACCTTATTGACTTAGAACCAAAGAAGGTAGCATGACCTTTTCTGTCTATATCTTCTTAAGTCCAAAATTTAAGTCTGTGATCTTATTACTCTAGTGCACACATGTGTTAACCTTGTTCAGTATTTAGAGATTTACAGGCTTGAAACAGGCTTTTAATGCCAAGAGTGGCCTGGGTGGCCTTTCTAAGTGTAGTGCTGGGTATAGGACGGGAGGGTAATGGAGGGGGCAGCCCCCAGATTCTTTTTGCCTCACCAAATGGTGACAGAGAAAGCATGTAATATGTATCCTTTTACATTTTCAGTTTGAAAGTTTTCTATTACCACCTACTGTGAAATGCTTCACTTGAGATCCACGAGGTAGATGCAGTGCAGGGTGATAAGAATTCAGGGGGTGCTCTTACCTGGAGATGGAAGCAGAGGATGAACAGGAGCCAAGCACTCCATCTCTCCTAGCTGTCAGCAATACCCTGTACATGTTTCTGTCATTGTCTGGACTCAGAATGAAAAGAGAGAAAATTAAAGAGAAATAACTGATTATTTCAAGGCTCTGTTTTTCCATTATAGAATGATGTATCATAGTTCAGATTTTACTATTGTTAATATCAACCATCTTTCTTGATAGCCAGTAGATATTATACATTTTAAAGTAATGTGTTCCATATGTCTGTGAAGGAAATTCTTTTGTATTTCAGTATATAGGTCTGTACTCCCATAGATCACTGTTAACTAATATATTCGGATAGTAGTTGACATTAAGATGGGAATACAAATAGATAAATAAATAAAATACATGCATTCCTTGCTCTTAGACATATGTGATTTGGGGAAAACATAAGACCTACTAAGAAATATAATGGAAAATAAACTTGGCCTTAAAAATATTGAAAGTGCCTCAGAACCCTTCTCATACTATTTCTTCTTTATTATCTAGAAAACAAAATCACTAATTGTTGCTTTAGCCTAGGAATTGTTTTTTAAAAATTAAAGAGTAATTTGTTTTATAGGATATACTGATCATTGCATATGGAAAATATTTTACTACCTTTTCCTACTTACCATAATATGTTTTAAGTATTATGACTCTGTTTTAGTATATAACATCATATGCTCTCAGTTTATAGCTTAGAACTGTTTAAATATTAATAGGTCTGTTAACAATAGGCTGTGAAATTTGCAGTAGTTAATTTTCTTTATTTTTCCTTCTCTAATATACAGTGACAGTTATGGCATACACAGTTACATAAAATTAAGAAAGGAGAAGCCAAACTATTTGATTAAATTATGTTTTGTTAAAATTTTACATCATAATTCTTGTTTTTCAACAAAAATGGCTGCATCTATTCTTTACTCTGATTCCTTGATGCTAACTGTGTGTCTCAAATTCATTTCCATTGTGGCACTTAACTATCTGGGGTTAGCGCAGACCCCACAGGTTAAGGGCTCAGTCCCACAAGACTGCCCCCACTCAAGATGTCAATCACAAGTCCCAGGTTGCCACCATTACTTCTGACCAACTGGCTACAAATTCAGGTGTCACCACAACTCTCTCATATTTGATAATTCATTAGCAAAACTGTCAGAACTCAGAAAAGTGCTTTATTTAGTGTTACTGGTTTATTGAAAGGATAAAACTCAGGAACAAGCAGCCAAATGGAAGCAAGGTCTTGGGGCTGGGGCACAGAGCTTCCATGCCTTCCTGTGGGCATGCCACCTTTCCAGCATGTGAATTTGCTCACCATCCCAGAAACTCTAGCAGTTTCTTTGTTCAAGAGACTGTATAATCTCTACCTGTCCCTACCTGCTCCCCTCTCCTGAGGGGTAGAGCTGGAAGTTCCCACCTTCTAATCAAGTATTTGGTCTTCTGGTAACCAGCCCCACCCTAAGCGTCCCCCTTCCTTAGTCAAAAGACATTTCTATCACCAAGGAAATTCCAAGGGTTCTAGGAGCTCTGTGCCAAGAACTCAGGAAAAAGACCAACTGTGTATATTGTTTTCATTATACCACCCTAGTAATGAACAAGTGTATACTGAGAATTCTAGATCTGAGCAATCAAGGCTTCAGTAGTTGCTTTGCGCCTGTGTTAATGATCTGGCCACAATTTAACTTACTAATATGGTGGCTTCATTTACAGCCTAGTACGCTTATAACTATAGAAGATCGTCATCACTATCTCAATATTTCATCTTATACTAAAAAACTAGGGAGTTTTTAGAGCACAAACAGGTTATACTTCAAAAGTTCATTTGCAATTTCACAATTTTAAATTTAGCATATTTTTTTGTTGAAACAGTAAGTGGTAAATGTTTTCATACCAATCCACTGGCTTTAACAAGATAGGGAACTAAGTCCAAAAGGAAAAAAAATGGGAGTGTTTGAGTATTGATGATGGAAAGGCTTATGATTTCATCGAAAGATAGAAAAATGAGAGCTTTCTTTGCTGTTTGGTTTAGTGTCACTCTATAATGTCAGAAGAAAGATATTGTGTGTTATCAGCTGAATTGTGTTCCCCTCCCCAAAATTTAATGTTGAAGCCCTAATCCCTTGTGACTATATTTGTTGGAGATAGGGTCTTTTTAAAGGTTAATTGAGATTAAATAAGGTCATATGGCTGAGCCCTAATCCAGTAGAATTGGTTTCCTTGTAAGAGAAAGAGACACCAGGGATGACACAGGCAGAGAATTGGCCATGGGAGGACCCAGCAAGAAGTCAGCTATCTGCAAGCCAAAGAGAGGCCTCAGGAGAAACCATACCTGCCAAGACCTGGATCTCAACCTTCCAGCCTCCAGAATGGACAAAATAAATGTCTGTTGTTCAGGCCACTCAGTCTGTGATGTTTCTAATGGCAGTACTAGCAATAATAAATCTTGTCATTTTAGAACAGGATTTTTACCAGTGCTCCATGGAACATTAGGAAATGTTGATAGAGATCTCTTGAAAGGGATCTTTGGCTTAATAAATTTGGGAAATAATCTATTATATATTCTCCCCTTAAGGATTGACAACTCATATTCATAGGTTAAGCATTTTTAGAAGTCTTGAAGTAAAGAAATCTGTTTAATTTTTTTCAATATAAACAGTTCCCAAATATATTTGCCTGCAGAACATGCCCCTCTTTATTAGATGAGTTGTGTGTTTCCCATCCAGAAGAAAGTGGCTGAGGGAACAGACTATTTCCTTCATCTCCATCCCTCTTCATCTCCCCTAAAGATATGGCATGGTTTTATATTTCTGTATATGAGGAACACAGAGAATGTTTTCTCTGTCAGTCCTGATTATGAGATATTCACCAACATAACTTCACTGAAAAACACAGTAAGCAAAGAAGGGGAAATGGATGTCTTGTATATAGAACATAGGAGCTCTGGCATCTTATTTTAACTTATTTGTAATATACAATGATTTGAATGTTTTTTTATTCAGTGTGAAATACTGTATATTTTTATTGATAGGGGTCTGTATTTATTAGGATTGTGTCCCTGATAACTTTATTTCTAGTTTGTCCAGAAAGCTTCCCAGCAGCATAACATAGCAGTTAAAATCAGAGGCCATGGAATCAGACTGCTTGTGTATGAATCCTAGCACTTTTTCTCCTTTTGGCAGGTTATCTCAGCAAATATCAATTTCCTTCTCTGAAAGAAGTGTCATAATAGTACCTACCCACCTTTTGGGGTTGTGATGCATTTAATATCATGCCTGTTCCTCAGTATATTAGTGATTTTTATTCTGAGGAAAGGTATATTATACACAGAAATATGTAATGCTCCATAAATTGTGATGTTCCATCATTAAAAAGAATAATGGTTGCTGGCTTTGTTGTTTTTTCAGCTGAGGTAATATTCCATTAGGACCTGGCTGGTGTAGCTCAGTGGATTGAGCACTAACCTGCGAACCAGAGCATCCTGGTTTGATTCCCAATCAGGGCACAAGCCTGGGTTGCAGGCCAGTTCCCAGCAGGGGACACACGAGAGGCAACCTCACATTGATATTTCTCTCCCTCTCTCCTTCCCTTCTCCTCTAAAGATAAATAAATAAAATCTTTAAAAAAATATTTAAAAATATTCACAGAATATTAACCATTTTAAAGTGGTCAATGGCATTTAGTACAGTCACAGTTGTAACTATTATCTCTAGTTCCCTTGTCTCAACAATTAGCAACTACTAATCTGTTGTTTTTCTGTCTTTAATGGATTTATCTATTCTGGATATTTTATATGGGTGTAAGCATAAAATGTGACCATTTGTATCTGGCTTTTTCCACTTAGCATCACATTTTTTAGCTTTATCTATGTTGCAGTAGTATCACTACTTTATGTCTTTGTATAACTGAATAATATCCTATTATACTTACATACCTACCACAGTTTGTTCATTCATTTGCCTGTTCATTGACATTTGGGTTGTTTCCACCTTTTGGATATTGTGAATAGTGCTGCTATGAACATTCGTGTAGAAGTATTTGTTTAAGTACCTGTTTCAACTTTGGGGTAAATATTTAGGAGTGAAATTATTGGATCATTGATAATTTTATGTGTAACTTTTTGAGGAACCTTCAAACTGTTATCCACAGGGGCTGAAATAATTTACATTCCTATAAACAATGTACAGGGATACCATCTCTATCCTTATCAATATTTGTTATTTTCCTTTTTTGTTTTTGGTTATAGACATTTTGGTGGATGTGAACTGGTATTTCATTGTCCTAATGACTAATGATATTGAGCATTTTTTTCATGTGTTTATTGGCTGTTTCTTTATTTTCAGAGAAATATCTGTTCAAATACTTCACCCAGTTTTAATGGGGCTGTTTGTCATTTCTGTTTTTGAGTTTTTGGAGGTTTTTTTTATATTCTGGATAATAGATTCTTACCATATACTCGTATATAATATGCGTATATTTTGTCCCATTCTGTAGGTTGTCTTTTCACTTGATAATGCCCTTTGATGCAGTTTTTAATTTTCATAAAGTCCCACTTATTTATTTTGTTGCTTATGCTTTTAGTGTCATATTTAAGAACCCAGTGCCAAATTCTAGATCATTCATATTAACTCCTGAGTATTCTTCTAAGAGCTTAATGATTGTAGCGCTTAATAATTGGGACATTAATTTTTGAGTTAATTTTCATATATGGTATGTATCAGGGGTCCAGTTTCATTCTTTCTCATCCAGTTGCCCCACCACCATTTGGTGATGAGACTATTCTTCTGTTGGTTTTTTTAAATCTACCTCTTGACTAAAAAACTATTCTAGTGAAGTGATTAAGATCATTGATTCTGGAGACAGAACACTTAGGTTCAAATCTGGCGTGGCATTTACTCTCTTGTGACCTTGGGCAAGTTATTTAAATGCCCTAATACTCAATTTTGTTATATATAAAATAATAGAAAAATCAACTTCCTAGCATCATTATGAACATTGTATATTATAATATTCTGTATTTTTTGGACTATAAGACACTTTTTTGACCACATTTTTCGCTTCAAAGTTTTTTTCCCTATTTTCCTCCTCTAAAACCTAGGTGTGTCTTATGGTGCAGACCCCAGATGCACCTCGGTTTTAGAGGAGGAAAATAGGGGAAAATTTTTTGAAGCAAAAAATGTGGTTGAAAAAATGTGTCTTATACTCTGAAAATACGGTATGTAAAACACTTAAAAGATTCCTGACAATGACAGATCAGTTTTGGTAAGAATTACTACCATCCATATATGTGATCCTTTGAAGAAATCACTGTGTAGTAACAGCTAACCCTGATTATTGTCCATCAGGCCCTAGACTAATAGTTTAATTCTTCAAAGGGTAAGACTGATGGATCCGGATGAATCGAGATAAATTAGATATTGAGGGACACTTACCGTATTTCAGGGCATTGTGTTTGTTATTTACTCCTTAACAACAATCCTATTTCATAAGAAACCTGAGATTGAGAGTGTTAAACTAACTTTTCCAACATATGATCGAGTGGCAGAGGTGGGATTCGCTGAAAGGTCTGCTGCTTCACTGTTATGATGACTTAGTGTAGAAAAGAGATTTAATAAACAAATGACTGTATTTCTTTTCCCATATAATACTGGAGTAAGGAAAGATAAAAAGGATGTATGTGTGTGTGTGACATATATATGTGCCATATAAAACATTGTATACTAATCAGTTCTCCAAGGGAATGTTTTATTGTGATTTATGTGTGCTTTTCGCTTAGCCTCAGATGAGAGCACACTTGCACTGACTTCTGTATATATAATCAATATTTATAATTGAAATTTGACTATTTTACTATTTTTAGTATTATATATTAAATTGAAAAGAATTTTAACATCCAATAAATCAAGGCTTATTTTTTATTGACATCTTTGAGTCCAATATTTTAAATGGTATTAAGGAAAATTTTACCACCCATATATTTAGACATCTTTTGTGCTTTTTCTTAGATGTAATAAAGGAACAGAATCGGGAGTTACGAGGTACACAGAGGGCTATAAGCAGAGATCGAGCAGCTTTAGAGAAACAAGAAAAACAGCTGGTAAGTAGAACATTAAAGTTCAGTTTAACTTTTCAAACAAATTTGAAAATTAGTGTTGGAATAATTAGCTAACTGGGAAGAAGACACATGGCAGGTGGTAATTTGTTTTACAAAGAAATGACATTTAATGCCTTTCTGCAGTTTCTGCTTACCTTTGTTTATTGTGTCATTCTGCTGACTTATCAGGATTCTGTGTATTCTGCTGATTATAAAATCAAATTATTCTTCAGTTTGTAAAAGTCATGAATGCCTAGGAAGAAATACCGCTCAAAACAGAGCCAAATTATTCTCAGTTAATAAGAAAGATAATGCAATCCTCGAAAACAAGAGAGGGTTACAAGAAATAATTCGTAGGTGTCTTTATATTTTAACTTACTTTCTATTTTAACCATCATTTTGTCTGTGATAATGAATGTACTTTTAAAAATAGACTGTATGTTTTAAAATATATATTGCTTTAATAAATATCGTGACTGCAGTATAATTGAGATGGAATGGACTGTACATATTTAAAGCTATAATTTGATACATTTTGACATACATGTTAACTAGTAACCATGCTGCAGTCAAGGTAATGAACATAGCCTTCCTCCCTAAGTTTCCTTACTTCCTCTGCAGTGCCTCCCGTTTATCCCTCCCTTTCTGCCTCTTCCTCGGTCAGACAAGCACTGATCTGTTACTGCCGATTAGTTTACATTTTCTAGAATTTTATGTAATGGAATTATACATAATATGAACTCTTTTCATATGGCTTTTTTCACTCATAACTATTTTAGGATTAATCAATGTTGTTACATTTATCGGGATTGATTCCTTTTTATTGATGAATGTTATTCTATGGTGTGGATGTTCCGCAATTTTTTATCCATTCACCAGTCAATGGACATTTGGGTTATTTCCGGAGTGTGGCTATTTTGAATAACATTCCTATAAACATTCAATTGAAGTCTTTGTGTGAACATATGTTTTCCTTTTTCTTGGGTATAATCCTAGGAATGGGATTGCTGGGTGATAGAGTAAACGTATACATATTTAATTGTGTGACAATGCTCAACAGCTTTGCAAGTGGCTGTAATGCTTTCTGTTCCCATTAGCTATATAAGAAAATAAAGTTGTTTCACATCCTGGCCAAGAGTTAACAGTCTTTTTTTCCTTTTAGCTACTCCAGTGGTGTGTAGTAGGTTGTCATTTTAAATTGCATTTTCCTAATTGCTACTGATGTTCAGCGCCTTTTCATGTGTGAGTTTGCCTGTTAACATACCTTCTTTGCCAAAGGGTCCTCTGAAAAATTCTACCAATTTTTTCAAGTTGTTTTCTAATTTAGTTGTAAGAATTACTCCTATATTCTGGATACAAATGCTTTATTACATATATATTTCAGATATTCTCCACAGTTCTTGTCCTTGCCGTATATTTTCCCAATGGAAAGTGTCTTTTGAGGAGTAGAGTTTTATTTTTATCAAGTACAATTTATTGTTATTCTGTGGTTAGTACTTTTAGAGCCCTGTCTAAGATATCTTTGCCTAACCCAAAGTCACTAGTATTTTCTCTTATGTTTTCCTCTGGGAGTATTATAGTGTAGTTCTTTCATTTAGAACTGTGAACCAATTGAATTAAATCACTGTGCTGTCAGGTGAGAATAGAGGCTCACTTTTGCATATGAAAATTCAGCTGTTCCAACATTTGTTGCTGACATCCTTCCCTTTTCAAATGCCTTGTCATCTTTATAGAATATCAGTTATCCAAATACATGTGGGCCTCGTCCTGGGCTCTGTGCTATTCCATTGATCTATATGACTATTTTTAAGCCAATATCACATTTTTTATTAGTATAGCTTTATAGTAAGTCTTTTTTTAAAAAATATTTTATTTATTTATTTTTAGAGAGGGAAAGGAAGGGAAAAAGAGAGGGAGAGAAACATCAGTGTTTGGTTGCCTCATGCGCCCCTAACTGGGGTCTTGGTCCGCAACCCAGGCGTGTTCTGTGACTGGGAATCAAACCAGCAACCCTTTGGTTCGCAGGCTGGCATTCAGCCCACTGAGCCACACCAGCCAGATCGTATAGTAAGTCTTAAAGTTATATTTAAAGTTATGTATAGTGCTAACCCTTCAATTTTGTACTTATATTTTCAAAATTGTTTTGACTGTTTTAAGTGCTTTGCATTTTCTTTCTTTTCTTTTTAATATATTTTATTGATTATGCTATTACAGTTGTCCCATTCCTCCCCCCTTCATTCCCCTCCACCCTGCACACCCCCTCCCACCCACATTCTCCCCCCTTTAGTTCATGTCCATGTGTCATAAGTTCTTTAGCTTCTACATTTCCCACACTATTCTTGCCCTCCCCCTGTCTATTTTCTACCTACCGTCTATGCTACTTATTTTCTGGACCTTTCCCCCTCTCTCCTCCTCCCACGCCCCTGTTGCTAAACCTCCATGTGATCTCCATTTTTGTGTTTCTGTTCCTGTTCTAGCTGTTTGCTTAGTTTGCTTTTGTTTTAGGTGTGGTTGTTAATATCTGTGAGTTTGCTGTCTTTTTACTGTCACATTTTTTAGCTTCTTTTTCTTAGGTAAGTCCCTTTAACATTTCATATAATAAGGGCTCGGTGATGATGAACTCCTTTAACTTGACCTTATCTGAGAAGTGCTTTATCTTCCCTTCCATTCTAAATGACAGCTTTGCTGGATAGAGCAATCTTGGATGTAGATCCTTGACTTTCATGACTTGGAATACTTCTTTCCAGCCCCTTCTTGCCTGTAAGATCTCTTTTGAGAAATCAGCTGACAGTCTGATGGGAACTCCTTTGTAGGTGACTGTCCCCTTATCCTTTGCTGCTTCTAGAATTCTCTCATTCATTTTAATCTTGGCTAATGTAATGATGTGCCTTGGTGCGTTCCTCCTTGGGTCCACCTTCTTTGGGACTCTCTGAGCTTGCTGGACTTCCTAGAAGTCTATTTCCTTTGCCAGATTGGGGGAGTTCTCCTTTATTATTTGTTCAAATAACTTTTCCACTTGTTGCTGTTCCTCTTCCCCTTCTGGTACCTCTATAATTCGATGTTTGGACGTTTAAAGATGTCCTGGAGGTTCCTAAGCCTCCTCATTTTTTTGAATTCTTGTTTCTTCATTCTTTTCTGTTTGGTTGTTTCTTTCTTCCTTCTAGTCCACTCCATTGATTTGAGTCCCAGTTTTCCTCCCATCTCTGTTGGTTCCCTGTACTTTTTCCTTCATTTCATTTATTGTAGCCTTCATTTGTTCATCTAATTTGTGAGCAGAATCAACAAATTCTGTGAGTATCCTGAAGGCTTTGAACTGTGCATCTGATAGGTTGGCTATCTCTTGGTCGCTTAGATGAATTGGCTCAGGGGCTTTGATTTGTTCTCCTGTTTGAGCCATTTTGTTTTTTGTTTTGTTTTGTTTTGGGTTTTTTTTTTGGTCTGGTCGAGGCTGTTAGGTAGTGAGGGGTGGAGCTTCAGTTGTTCCCCAGGGCGGGGCAACCCAGTCACTGGGTAGTGAAGCTGTATGTGGGGGTGGGGTCCGAGAGGGAACAATGGTGCTTTCTCCACTCTCCCTTGGACTGCAGTCCCCTCTGCCACCTCTCCTTCACCTGGATTACCTCCCCTTCGCCTGGATTATCTGCACTCGAAGGTGGGACCACCTGGTCAGCCAGCTGCCCTGTGCAGCCTCACTGGGTCTGCACTGCTGCCACCCTGTGCCCAGGGTCCTCCAGCCGCTGCCTGCACACCTGGGTCTGCCAAGCTACACTTTTTCCTGCCGCAACTCCAACCCTCTTACTGGTCTGGATGAATGGTTTTTGGATTTCTGTACAGTTCAATTTTCTGTCAGTTCTGATTGTTTTATTGTTTCTAAATCTTTGTTGTCCTTAATTTTGCTTGTGTGAGGAGGCACAGTGTTTCTACCTGTGCCTCCATCTTGGCTGGAAGTTGACTTCTGCTTTGCATTTTCAAATGAACTTTCAAATAAAATTGTTAGTTTCTACAAAAAAGATCAGATTTTGATTGGGATTGCATCAAATTTCTACTAATTTGAGAGAACTTGACATCTTAATAGTGAATCTTTTCTTTTTTTTAAAAAGATTTTATTTATTTATTTTTAGATAGAGGGGGGAGGGAGGGAGAAAGGGAGAGAAACATCAGTGTATGTTGCCTCTCCCACGCCCCCCACTGGGGACCTAGCCCTAACTGATGCATGTGCCCTTACTGAGACTTGAACCAGCAGCCCTTTGATTCACAGGCTGGCACTCAGTCCATTGAGCCATATCAGCCAGGGCCAATATTGAGCCTTATGATCCATGAACGTGGTATATCTCTCCATTTATCTAGATCTTTAAATTTGCTCAGAAGTGTTTGTTCTTAATAATTATATAGGCTGTATACTTTTTTGGTCAGGTTTTTCCCTGTTTCGTATTTTTGATGCTAAATATTTTTAAAACAAAATCAATTTTTTATTTTAATTGCTAGTATATAGAAAGAAACACATTAATTGTTTTGTATATTGATCTGAAATCCTGTAACCTTCCGAAACTCACTTATTGGTAGCAGTAGATTCTATTAGATTTCTACATAGACAGTTATGTCATCCATGAATAAATTAAACTTTTCATATTTTGTTCTAATCTTGATGCCTTTTTTTCATACCTTATTACACTGGCCAAAACTTTCAATATTAAATAGAAGTGGTTATAGCAGATATCCTAATATTTTACTTAGAGGGATATATTCAGTTTTTCACCATAAAGTATGACATTAAAACTGTAGGAGTTTTGTGGATGGTCTGTCTCAGGTTGAGGAAGTTCCATTCTATCTACTTTGCGGAGACTTTTTATCAGGAATGAATTTTGTCAAATACTTTTTTTTTTTTTTTTTTTTTTACTTTTCTGCATCTATTGAGATAATTATCATGTAGTTTTTCTTGTGTGTTGTTAGAGTGAATTACTTTGATCGATTTTCCTAAGTTGAATCAATCTTCTGCTCTTGGGATAAATGTTACTGGTAATGATGTATTTTTTAAAAAATAACATTAGTTTCAATTTGCCAAAATTTTGTCAAGAATACTTGCATGTGTATTTATGAAACATACTTATTTGTGGTTTTATTTTTATGTAATGTCTTTATTTAGTTTTGACATCAGAGTAATGCTAATCTTAAAGGAGGAGTTGGCAAATGTCCCTTACTCTCTCCTTTACTAGAAGGGTTTGTGTGTTCTTCTTTAAATATTTGGTAGGATTCATCAGCAAACACATTGGGAGTGAAGTTTTGTTTGTGGATAGGTTTTAAACTACAAGCTCACTTTTTTTTTTTTTAAAAAAGCTATGGATCAGGTTATATGTCTTTTTGACTGAGCTTTGTAGTTTGTATCTCTCAAGGAGTTTGTCCACTTCTAAATTTTACAGTGTGATGACATACTGTTGTTCCCAATACTCTTACTGTCTTTCACCACCCTTAGGGTGTGGAATGATGCTGCATTTTGCATTCCCAGTGTTTGTGACTTGCTTGCTCTTTCTCTCAGTCTTAGTTGGTATCCTCATCTGTCTGGCTAATGGTATATCATTTTGATCAGTGTTTGCAAAAACAAAAAACAAAAACCTTGCTTTTGATTTCATTAATTTTCTGCACTTTTTTCTAGTTTCTTGGTTTTGTTTATGTTTATATTATTTCTTTTGTTTACTTTGTGCTCTATTTTCCTTTTTTCACTTTTCAGTTTTGAAGCTTTTGACTTTTTGGTATAACCTTTTTTTCCTTTACTGTTATTTTGCTTAATTCATTTTTTTGGTTTTTGAATTACAGTTGAAATTCAATATTATATTAGTTTCACATGTAAAGCGTAGAGCCTGGACATTTAGATAACTTACTGAGTGATAATTTTAGTACACACCTGGCACCACATGTAGCTACTGCAGTATTATTAACTATATTTCCGGTTCTATACTTTACATCCTTGTGACTATTTTGTAACTACAATTGGTGCTTCTTAATACATTCATCTTTTGGAATACAACTTTTAAATTTTTCTTTAAGAACTCTTTTAACCCATGCATTTTGATATGTGGCATTTTCATTTTATTATGTTCAAAATATTGTTTCATTTCCCCTGTGATTTTTTCTTTAATCTATGACTTATTTAGAAACATGTCAATTTCTGCTCATTTGTGATTTTCCTTTCATGTTTCCCTTACTGATTCTAGTTTAATGTGGTTAGAGAATGTACTTTGGCCCTTTTCAACCCTCTTAAGTTTATTGTCCCTTATTGTCTGAAGAAGGAGAATGGTGTATTTTGGTGATATTTTTCAGTACATGCTTGTAAATGAGTATTCTGCTGTTGTTGAAGGAGTTTTCTAGAAATGTTGGTTAGATCAAGCTGGTAATAGTGTTTTTTGTAAATCTTCTGTCATTACAGACTTTCTATCTGCCCTAACAGTTACAGCAATATATCCAAGAGGAGTTGTTGATGTCCCTCATGCTAATTGTATAATTTGTCTGCTTATTCTTTCAGTTCTTTCTGTTGCACTTCATATATTTTTAAGCATTGTTATTAGGTGTGTGGACATTTAGGGTTGTGTGGACATCTTTACATATTGATTCTGTTATCATTATGAAATACCCCTTTTTATTTCTGATAATATTCCTTATTAAGATTTGTTTTATCTGATGGTAATGTAGCCACTC
>PVKU01003769.1:99729-167490 GCA_004027475.1 Anoura caudifer
TTTTTTTTTTTTTTTTTTTTTTTTTTTTTTTTTTTTTTTTTTTTTTTTTTTTTTTTTTTTTTTTTTTTTTTTTTTTTTTTTTTTTTTTTTTTTTTTTTTTTTTTTTTTTTTTTTTTTTTTTTTTTTGCTATGTCCCACCAACTCTTTGCTTATTTATTTTTTTCTTTTTTCCTACATTCTTTGGGTTGAGTGTTTTTTAATTTTCTTTTGGGCTCTCTGTAAGGACTGTTTTGTAGAACAGCTTTGTACTTGTGGGTGAAGATACTGGTTTTTGGTTTTCCCATGAAATCACATGGAATCAATTGCCCTCAGATGACTCTCTTTCTCTGTTTTGGTTCGTTTCATGATCAAGGAGAAAGACTATATTATACAGGGGCAGGCAAAGGTAGGTTTACAGTTTTGAGTACGTGAAATAGTTTATTATATTGTATTATTATTAATTATTGTACTTTACATATGAACAACTGCAAACTTACTCTGCCTTACTTCATTTATATTTGATCTGTTCTTTTGAAATAAATCTGGAGGCCTCCCCCTCAATGATTTTATTCCCCTTTTTATTTCCTGTCTCAGGAATTAGAAATTAAGAAGATGGCCAAAATTGGTAATAAAGAAGCTTGCAGAGTTTTAGCCAAACAGCTTGTACAACTACGGAAACAGAAAACAAGAACTTTTGCTGTGAGTTCTAAAGTCACTTCTATGTCCACACAAACAAAAGTGATGAACTCCCAGATGAAGATGGCAGGTGCAATGTCTACTACAGCAAAGGTAAGTAGAAGCCTTTATATTCATAGACTTGGAGTTTAATCTCAGATGTTTAAATATAAGCATTCAAATCAATTTTAAAAGCCCCTCCTGATATATATGTAGTATAGAATCTGTGATTTTTTTTTTTGGTAAATTGAGCTACAATATTAGATAATCCAGATATAACCACTTCTAGGTTTTTATTGGTTTGTTTTAATAAGAAAAATTCTTGTTTTAGGACATTTCCATTGTTCCATGGCTACATGTAGCTTCTAAATTTTTCAAATGGACTTAAAACAGTATTTCTTTTTTCACTTAAACTGTTGGAGATTTGTAGGCCTTATTTCATTAAGCTATAAGTTTTGATTACTTTGGAGTAGTAATTACCTCTTGATTCATTTTCATATATGTGTGAGAGGGACAGATGAATACTGTTACAAAAGATTTATCAATTAATTTTAAGAGGGATTTATGTTTAATTTACAGCCTTTATATTAAAGATGTTTTTACTCTAGACTTTAAAGGACTCTCAGCCTTTTGATTTTTTTAAATAAATAATGAGCTATTTAATGCATATTAAATGCTGTGAGGAACAAAGACAAAGACTCTCCTCTCAGAAATTATAGTTCATTGGGTGGTGGTATTAAGGTATGTTTGAAAAGGAAACTACCCACTGTCCATCCGTCTGTGCTAAGCTTCAGTGAGCCACACAGGTCTTTGAATAGAATTATCTGAATGACTGCAGAAGAACAAGGTCTTAAAAATATCAGTATGTGTTAAATATAAGGAAGGGTGAATATTTATATGAAGAGCAAAGGGAAGAAAGCCACACAAGAGAGAAAGAATGAGATCCTTATTAGGAAGATGGTGAATATAGTTGATTCTCATTTTTTGCAAAAGTTAATGTGATACAGCCCTGGCTGCTGTAGCTCAGTGGATTGAGCATGGGCCTGTGAACTAAAGGATCACAGTTCAATTCCCAGTCAGGGCACATGCCTGGGTTGCAGGCCAGTTCCCAGCAGGGGACACACGACAGGCAACCCTACATTGATATTTCTCTCCCTCTCTCCTTCCCTTCCCCTCTAAAGATAAATAAATAAAATATTTTAAAAAATTAAAAAAAAAAAGTTAATGTGATACAAAGTTGGGAATTAGTGAATGCCGAGCCATTGCTCTGAGGTAAAATACAGGGTTAGGTTCCTGTGAGCCTTTGGTTAAAAAATAAAACATTTTTGTCAACCACTGTATACCTAAATCTGTTTTTTGTGCGTTTCTGTTGAAAGGAGCCATATTTAATTATTGATTTATTAACATTGAACTCATGGCAACAGCACTCTAATTCATGCTTGAACAAAGCTCTTCTAACAATGTATTTTCTCCATAAGCACATCACAGCCTTGTTGTGCACTTAGGAATAAAAAACGACACTTTAGTACTATGCTTGGGGACCATTTTAAACAGCAAAATCACTAATAAAGGCACAAGAAATTTGCAATATATAAATGGGTAAAGTACACTTGTTTGTAGTATGAGAGCTGAAACAAGAAGGCAGGGTGTTGTCTTGCTTGCCCTCAGCTGAAAACGTACATGTTGGGTGACTCAAGGTTTTGGTGCTCTGCGTATGTCCACAGATGAGCACTGAGCACTCATTATAATTATCATCATTAGTAGTAGCAGTAGTAGTGGTAGTAGTATAGATATTACTATATTTATAATATATATCATTTATTATTGTTATAAAGCACTTATTGTAATTATCATTATTACTAATAGTATTATTTACAACCATAATGTAAATTGCAAGTAAAGTATTATAATATACACCAGTAAGTATAAAATTTCATGTATACCGAGTAAGATTTAACCAGGGGTATGTATTCTAATCTGAGTATCAGGAACTACTTCTTTAAGAAAGTGATATTATGAGGGAGACCCAAAGAAACACTGAATTTATTTATTAAAAAATTGTGTATTTATTCTTACATGTTTCAACCTCAGTCACCTTCAAAATACTCTCCATTTGTTGCAGTAGATCTATTGAGACTTTTTTCCCCACTGCTCAGAAGTGTTTTATTTCATCAATTTTGATGTCTTATTAGTGCTTCTGTTGTTTTTGTTTCACCTGTTCCACATTAGCAAAATATTTCCCTTTGAGGACTTCTTTTATTCAGGAAAACAAAAAAAAAGTCAGTTGGGGCAAGATTGAGTGAATAGGGAGGTGAGGGCATGGGGATCGTGCCATTTTTTGGTCAAAAACTTCTGAACACTCAGCACAGTGTGGGCAGGTGTGTTTGTAAATCACCCATCATGAAATGGGCAAATGCAGTGAAAGGATCTTAAAAAAAATTCATTGAAGCCAAGTGCAGCCTCTCACAACAACGCCAGCTGTTACACTGATACAAATGGACTCCTAGTACACTCACCTAGTGGAGGAAGCCTGTACTACCAGGGGCCCACTCTCCAGAAGATAATTTTGTTTTTTTGGGGGGATCCCCCCTCATATGACCTGAAGTCTGAAGTGTTGATAGTAAAAGCAGATGGGGGAGCATTGAAGGTGATGGGGAGCATACACGAAAGTCCAGTGCCAGGAGAGAGTATGGCGTGTTTAAGAAAATGAAAGATCAGTGTGACTAGAGGGCAGTGGTGTGAAATGAGACTGGCTTATTAAACAGAGTTCAAATGATATTTGCTCTCAGAGGTCAACGATGAAATTTGGCTTTTAATACTGAGAGCAGTGGGAAGCCATTGCAGAGTTATTAGGTATGTGTGGACTGGTGGGGGATGGGGAAACGTAGTGTCCTACTTAAAGATTACTTTGGCTGCAACATTGCATACAAATTGTCTCAGAAAATGCTGTATGCTTAACATTTTGAAACTGGTATGTTTTATAGTGTATAGTGTCTTTTAATACTAAACTAGCTGTATAATACACATATATAATGTATACTTTATATAAGACATTTTGTCTGTACTACATGGCATTTTTCTCTTAATAAATGGATTTTGAACATAAAATGTAAAAATTCTTTTTACATTTTTGCAAAACTCAGTGTTTTGTTTTTTTCCTTAAACCATGATTTAAAATGTGCTAATAGATTAAGTATATATGCTAGTGTTTCCTTTTTAGTTTAGATATTAAGTGAATGACTGATTATGGAACCAGGGGGCAGGCTGGGTAGGGAGGGTGGCAAAAGGGGAAAAAGTGGGACAACTAATAGCATAAACAATAAAATATATTTTTTAATTTTGTAAAAATCAAATTAAAATTATTTTTAATTTAGTCATTACCTGCTTAACCATAAAATAGGCAAATGGAGCTTTCCCATCTGAATAGCAGTGGGTTTTTATATTGACAGTTTTTTTATTATGTAATTTTTTGCCTATAGTTCAGATAAGCTTTTCCCACACTAGTATTTATTATACAGATGTTAAGCAGATGGTTTCCAAATGATATTTTTTTCCTAGAATACTTAATGTTCTTATGTTTAAGTATGGAAGAATGTATATTTTTTTCAGAGCCTGTGTCTATTTGTTCTCTTAGGAGTTATCCATAGTAAAATTTTTGTAATTGCGTAGCTCACTTAGATACTTTCATAATTCAAAGACAATGCAGGCAGTTAACAAGAAGATGGATCCACAGAAGACATTACAGACAATGCAGAATTTCCAGAAGGAAAACATGAAGATGGAAATGACTGAAGAAATGAGTAAGTTTAATAACTTGTAATGAAATTTATAGTTTTCTCATGTTTGAATTGGCTAAGTCCGTTTACTAGCAATCTCATATTCTCATCCATGAAAGCACAAATATTGAAAAAAGAAATAATACAGTACCCTTCTAAACAATCACCTGTATTGTAACTCTTGTATTTTGAATTTGGCAATATATATGGCTCAAAATTCTATTAACGTTTAACTGAAGAAAAAATATAAAGTATGTTATGCCATATTTCTATGCCATGCTGGCCCTAGCTGTTTGTTCTACTGTATTGATTAGTGGACCAAAACCATCTTGTGAATAAATAAGTTTCTGGTATAAATTGGGTAATTCCAGAGCTGCATTGATTCTTTCATACTGTCGGTACAGGAGGTAGAGATAATGGAGCTCTTGCATTCTTTTCTTTCTCCCAAAATTATTTAATACTTAGTTTTCTTTTCTTTCTTTTCTTTTTGGAATATAAACTACTTGTATATTGTGTAGAAATATGGAGACTACAGACAATAAAGCATATTTTAAAAAAACCTATCTTCACATGACTTAGATATCGTCACTGTTAATGTGTTTCTTCCGATATTTTTTCTGTATCTTACTATAGTTAGGTCATATTACATGTTTTATTTTGAACCTTATCCACATTTTAAAGAACATAATAGTATAATGTGAGCATGTGCTCATGACGTTTTTTAAAAACATGGCTTCAATATTGCATAACATCAATATCAGATAACATCAACCCTATTTTACTAAAACATTCTTAAAGTGTTCAATAAGATTGTTTTAAGATGTTTAATGTATTTGATAATTTTTTCATAAATGTTTCTATTTTATCTTTGCCTAAATTTCTTAAATCTCCTTAGAGCACTAACTTAATTAAGGCTGTGGTTCACACTACCAGATTCTTCTCAGAAAGACTATACCAGGCCCTGTTTCATCAGTGATGACCCTTTACACCATCCTGGTCAGCATTCAGTTATTACTCACATGATAGTCAAAATTGGCATCATCGTTTTCCAAAGATATTTTCTAATTGTTTTATAACTATGTAGGGATATGCTAGTTTAGCACTGCTAGCATTTTAATTTTTACAGCATTTAGTGTGTAAATGGTATCTGATTAAATTACCAAGGGTTCTAAACTTACCATCGCTCCAGTATTGTTTCATATTATCTATTTTGCTTTTAGAATTTAATAATACTGTATTTTTATCAAAAATTCTTTAGTTTTCACCTTGAATCTTTACTTTGAAAAATATAATTTTTTGAAACGTCTTTAGTGCATTTTTAGTGACTGAGAATTGTCATTTATATAATGATCACAGTATCTAACATGTTTATTTGGTTTCCAGTGATGGCGCAGGTGTGAGCAAATCTTGTCAGAGGAATTAACTTTTCCATTAACCTATAGTGAAGAGAATTAATAAGCTCATGCATAAAACTCATATTTATCACAGTTCTTACTTGTTATGTTAGTACTTTCCAAGTGATTCTGAAATAATTGTAGTTATTGCTGGTTATTTGTTTTTTCTATAACCAAATAAAGTATGTTTTAGCATTAGTATTTTCATCCAAAAATAAATTTCAAGTTTAAATGGACATCTTTTTTAAATTAGAGTTTATATTATGCAGTGTTGCTCTAAAGCTTGTTTACACTCAAGTTTTAGGGGAAAAAAATATTTGAAAAATCTTTGTTATATCCTTAGTTATTTGTTATACCCTTGGTCGATTTTGTTACACTTTTTCTGAAAGTGTTCTTTGTTAATCCCTGGTTACAACTGTGGACTTTCTCATCTGTACACTTCTATCCCCTTATTTCATGTTTTCTGCTGCTGCTTCTTCATCGAGGCCCTTGCACACTGTGACCTGGACTCCTGGCCTGCCTTAATAACTTCACTGCCATTTCAGTATCACAGCTACTACATTGTTTTTATAGAAGCTAGGGGTATGCTGAGCGTGCCGATCGGATTCCTTCATTGGCTTCTTGCTGATTACAAAGTAAAATCCATAAATCAAAAACAGTTTTCAGGTCAAGCCCTTTTATTTTGCCAGTGAGAGTAATATGAAGGTCCAGAGACGTAAAGTGGCTGTCCTCAAAAGTTGTGTAAGTGCTGAATGGAAGGATTGAATTTATTATTCAGTTTATTTCTTCAGAGGTGATATCCCATTTTGTTTGTTTTAGCCTTTTCTAAATTTACTTTATACTGTTGAGCTAACGCAAAATTTCAGATTTTCGATTCATGCTCATGCAAATCAGAACTATTAAACAATAGCAAGTTTTATTAATAATGCCAAGGATACAAGCAATTAAAATGGACATACAAAACAGGAAGAGGGCTGGGACATCTCAAATAACCCCTGAGATCTTTTTTTAATCAGTCACAAATTCCTTGACCCATAATAACAGATGAGGTGTGAAATGAAGTTTACTCACTCTCTCATGTTGAAGGGAACATTTAATTAAGAAACATCTTAAATTTATACCTGAGATAGTCACCTACTTTATCTGACATTTTCTAGAGAGTCGTGACTCACAAACTCAGAGATTGTAGATTTGTTTACCATAGCAGCCTAAAACAGGGCCATCCTGCTAAGAGCATTCCATAGACAAGAACTCTTTTAACTAGCAAATACACTCCTGTTTACCAGGAGCACAATCAGCAGCACGCTTCCGAGGAGATCGCAAGAGGCTACCTGTCTCCTCTCCTTTGGGGGCATCCCCCAGTGATCCGGAGAATGATCATAGGACAGCTGGTAAATTATGTCCCTCACAATCTCTTTCCATTCGTGCACCTTAAATTATACCCCAGTAGAAGAACTTACTCTTCCTTGTATGCATCCCTGTTGCCTTCAGCCGTGTCTTTGTCCCTGTGTGCTCTTTGGTCATATCCTATGCGTCCTTCAAGGACCACGCCACGTTACTTCCTCCCAACGGGATGTAATCTCTTCCCTTTTTATAATCATTTATTTTTCTATTTATCACAATCTATTTAATCTTTTTTTCTCTCTTTTCTACTTAAGTGTACACTACCCCAGATTATTTTTCTCCATCTGTCCATTGTATCTGTACCACATGCTGGGCATTTAGTGTTGAAGGTAAATGGGACTTATTCCCAGGCCTTCAGAAATTCCTCCCCCACAGCTCCTAACGGGATGCCTTCTATGCAGAAGGCTTTCCGTAATATTTAGGGAAGGTAAGGGAGGCAGGGGAAAGGGTATGGCAGTAATAATCATTGCAGGGCTAAGTTGGACATCATTCTTTGGACAAGTTTAATACAATACTGAATCGTAAACTTTGTTAGAATATTTTACATACATCTTAAGTGAAAATTTTTTAAAAGTTTAAAATATAATTATAGGAATAAAAAGAATAAATTATCTCTCAGATACTTACAGGATATTGGATTCTTACATATTCTTCCACAGTCAAGTTTAACAGCTACCAGCTAAACAGGTTTAATTTGTGGAATCATACTTAAACTTTAATCCTGTAGCTGTGACTATCATACAATTCTTGTTCATTAAAGATGTAATTTTTAAAAAAATCAGAGTAGACTTTTATTTAAGGATAATTTGTGTTGAAACAAGCATTATTCCGGATTTAGTGCCTCAAAAATATATTCATCGATGAACTCCTTCAACATTTGAAAATGACTTTTGTAGTTTGTTAGTTCACCTAAGTTTGCTATAACATAATAATATAATAATATAGTGTAGTGTAGTAGAGTATATAGTTGGGCTGCCTTCTAAAAATGTAAATAGCCTGAAATCCCTGAAATCTTTTTGAAAGTAACTGCTTTTTTTTCTCCCCATCCTACCAAGTCAATGACACGCTCGACGACATCTTTGATGGCTCTGATGATGAAGAAGAAAGCCAAGATATTGTGAATCAAGTTCTTGATGAAATCGGAATTGAAATCTCTGGAAAGGTATGAATGTCTTCTTAGTTGGAAGTAGTTTCTACCACTTTTGTTACTTAACTTTACTATTAGATGCATGCTTTTATATCAGAAAAGTAAATTAAACCTCTTTGTCCTAGACCACATGTTTAATGACACACACTTTTCTCTTTTCCTCTTTTTAATATAGATGGCCAAAGCTCCATCCGCTGCGCGAAGCTTACCATCTGCTTCTACTTCAAAGGCTACAATCTCCGACGAAGAGATTGAACGACAACTCAAAGCTTTAGGAGTAGATTAGTCAAAAAAGTTGTAATATTTTGCATATTTATAATTATTTAGTTATGATTATAAACCGGGCATATTGCTGTTTTCCTTTTACAAGACATATTTATTTTGCAAAAGTGAAGACCATGAGTTAACAGTTGTTTCCTAACCCATGGCTGTTTGACTCTTTTGCCAAAGAATGATAATGGTGCAAAATGGGAACTCTTTGGGTTTTAATTATAACTGTTTAGGAGTGATGATGTGTAAAAAGTTGACAACTTTTCTGCATGGCATAGAGAAATTATATTCATTACTTAGTGTAGTTTATGTTCTAAATCTTTTTACACTGAATACAAAAATTTTGTTAAATGCCATTAGGTATTAACTTAAAGATTCCTGTAAAAATATTAAAAGTCTTATCATTAATTCTGTATCTGTTACTTGTCCTTTGTAAGTGATACGTGTTATGACCATAGGCGATTTAGATGCCAAATTATTTTTAAATGATCTGAAAGAAGAGTGCTATTTAAACATCTGTCTTAAACAAAAACTGTTCATGAGCTTTTGTTTTCTGTCTTTTCCCTTTGGGAGGACATTCTAGTTGATAAGTTTATTACCTTGGAAAATGTGCTTGGCACCTGCCTTAAATAGCACACACATATTGTGCACATCTTTAAATTATTGCAACTGACAGAAAAGAATTACATTTTAAACTAAAATTGGGCCTCTTACAAAAATTTTCCAGGCTGTCTTTGTAAAGCTTATAAAAGTGAATTGAATGTATTAGCAAAAACAGATTCTGAATTAATAATATTTTGTAGTAATAAAGTGATATATTTTGGTCTTTCTTCTAAAGGAGTAAGGAGAGTTTTTCAATGTGAATTATTATTTAATCTCTGCTTAATTTTGAACTTTATTAATAGGTACATTGAACCCTCTAAATTGAAGCCATCATTTTCAAATAAGTAACAGTGCTGGGGCGGTATTCTAGCTAAATTCTAAAGTAAACATTAGCACTTTTTTCTTGGTAAATAAATTAAAACTTTGTAAGAAATTAACACCTAAATGTGTGTTAACATCATAGCAGTATTTTTAAAGGTAAAATTGCTTTGGTATTTAATGTATATATTGAAAGTGAGAAGAAATGAAGTAGCAGATTATAGAGATAGAATTTAGAATTAGGTTAGCTTTAAAAAATGGTGTTTAATATATGGATTCTAGCACATTCCACCATAAAAACCCAGGAGGAGATTATGTAGCTGTAACCTGATTAATTTGGGATGATGGGCATTTTGGATTAATACTGACGATATGAATACATTTCAGAACTAGCATACATGTGTTATATGGATTGGGGGAAGAATGAAAAGCTAAACAATACAGTTTATAATCCATTTTGTAATGTTAAAAGGTATGGTTCCATTACATAGTAGTAGTAAATACCATTTCCCTGCACATTAATCGGTCAAAAGATCTTACGTGATTATAGAATTATCCAGAACTCTTGATTCTTGGATGTACATAGTAATGCCAACTAACTTTATTTACTTTCTAGTTTACATGGGGGGCTTTTGCTTTTAAAAATTATTTTGTTAAAAAAACTCAATAAAGATTTATTGCTATTATGCTTTTATATATCTCTTTTACTATATTTTGGCTTCTGCTAAGTTAAAATTTTTATGTGTATCTGGTGATGTTAAGAAATAAAATTAGATAACTCTACAACTTACATTTTAACAACAAAAAAAAATGTCTTTTTAAGAATTGGCTGTGGATCCTGACCAGTGTGGCTCATTTGGTTGGGCACTGTCCCACAAAGCAAAAGGAAGCCAGTTTGATTCCTGATCAGGGCACATGCCTGAGTTCCAGATTCCGTCCCCAGTGGAGGTGCATTTGAGAGACCCCTGATCCAAGTTTCTGTCTCACATTGATGTTTCTCTCCCTCTCTTCCTCCCTTCACCAAACCAATAAATAAAATCTAAAAAAAATCCACGTTTCTAAATACATGTTATAAAAAGTTATTGCGCTAAAAAAAAAAAAAAAGAATTGGCAGTTGTGAATGGAATGAGCCTAAGAATTAGGTTGTTTCAGAAGAAATTGATCTTGTAATTCCTTTCCTAGAAACATTCAGGGAATAAGCATTTTAAAATATATTTTTTTAAACAGGCAACTTTTAGTGATTTCATTTCAGTCAAACATCAGTGCCACAGAAGACTTTGGGAACCCAAAGAAGAAAGTAGACTCATTCTGATTTGGCTACATTTATAAAATGTTCAGTGGCACTTTTCACAATCACTATAAATTTGTAATGTTATAATATCCTTCACTAAAAATAAAACTTTCTTTGGTCCCTCAAGATTAGGAAACAAGGATTCTTATACATTGATGTTGATGAAAATACCATCTTTTAAAAAAAATGTTCCCTAACTTCCCTCCTATCTTTGGCAAAAGAGTTTAACAATTCTGTTCAGACAGCAGGTTAACAATAGACAGCAGAACAGTGTAGCGGTTTCTGTTACTGAAAATGATGCAACCCAGTGTTTTGCATTCAGTTACCTGGTGTAAAATTAACTGATGGAGATTTCATAGTATCAAAGAAGTAGAATATGGTACAAAAGTATCAATACTAATGATAGCACCTAATCTTAGAAAACATAAGATGACCGTCTGTCAGATAATTGTGCTGTGTAGAACCTTGCCCTGAGGGGAGTACCTGGTTAAGGCAAGGCCTGGTGGCAAGGGGCTCAAGATTGTGACCCTGTAGGTTAAAAGGGGAATCTGGCAGCCAGTAGGCTTCACCTTATTTGACATGCACAGTGACTTGTATTTTATTTGCATGTGAATGCTGTTAGGGAAAGCCTTCACTGTTGCCTTCTCCATATGCACATTTCTTACCAGCCCAGAAGCCACACTTCTAGCCTGATCCCTGTGGGCCTATTTAAATACATACTCCTATTTCAGACTCTCCCAAGTAAAATAGTGTGTGTCCAGGTCTGAATAGAGATCTATGAGGACTTGTCCTATGACGCCATTACTCTGCATGAATACGTGTTTGTAGCTATAGGAAAACAGATCAGCTTTCCAATTTCATTTCTGTAGAAGCTGAGTCCCACAAAAGGATTTAATCCATACTTCTAACCTTAATTCCTTCAAGAGTCAATTGGATCAAATTTGCCTCAGAGGATACCTGAGGATTGTGAAGTCCCATTTTAGGTACCCTACTGCTGGAACACCACACACTCCCCACCCCAACACCATCCTCCCAGGAACTTGAAAGCTTGAACACACTCCTACCCCTAATCACTGAAAATGCTTAACTACGCAAATTATTCCACCATTAGGGATGGAAAAGTAAATTCTGAGTTTGTCAACCACTTCGACCAGGTAAAAGTGAATGTATCAATCAGCATAAGCAACAAAGAGGTCTTTTCATTTTAATGGCCTACTCTACTGAATTCTCGAAGATTTATATAAAAGAGCTCACGAAAACATCAGATCGAAAGGTTATATCGCTGAAGTCAGCTTTTGGCATTTATTCTTGAAAAAACACGTAGGTACTGCACAGAAAGTTAAGATTTGTCATTTAATTGCTGTTTAGGATTCTAAATATCAACTGTTTTCTATTTTTTAAAAGATCAATATCTAGTAAGATATATCAGTATAGTTAGAAAATGTAATCTCAAAACAATAATACAAATGAGTTAATAGTAAATACCAGTGCATTTACAACTAACTAGTGACTAAAGAATTGCTGTTTTAATATTAAATACTGATTTAGAATAATTTCTTTTAGGGACAAAAATTGGTTCCCAATGCTAGTTGGATCTAAACTTGAAAAGAATGACCTTATTGGTGAATCTGATAATCTGAAGTAAACAAACATATGTGATGATTATCTAAGCCTTTATACATGCTTGTGTTTGTTAGGTGAAGTCAGATTAAACATTCCCAGCATATTTATACTGAAAATGCAAAAAGCCACTATCCTACATTTATATTGCATTATATTTTGCTTCTACTTTCAAGTTCCAAAGCTGTGCATAATATGTGTTTTTATGGGTGCATGTGTATATGTGCGTCTCACACTGCCTTCTGCAAATTAAAGAATCCCTTCACCACTTTATGTTTTCAGCAGGGGATCCATCCAGAGAGGGAATTTAGACATCTACACGGCTGAATAAATTGAAATTTGCTCTTGAATAAGAAAAGCCTTTATGTGGATCTTGCCTTAATACCTCCTATACTGAAGCACAAATAATCAGGCCACTGAAAACTTTTCGTTGTTGCTAATACCCCAAAGTTCCTCATCATCTAATTGATGCTGATCGCGGGTGCACAGACATGTATGATCTGCATAGACTGTGACCTGTATAATACTTGGTCTTTATTAATATCACAAAAAGCAGGAGACTGGACAGTATAATTTATTGAGTAAGCATTCCAAATTGATAATAAAATTGGGTTTAATTGTTCCCATTATTGTTATATAGAATCAATTAGATAAACATTGCCAGCAGGTTTACACTGAAAATGTAAAATATGTCACTATTTGATATTGATATCACATTACAGTTTGCTTCTGCTTGAATGTTTGAAGGAAGTACATTCTTCTAAATTAAATCAGTGTTTCTTGAGCTACAATTCCCTGAATTCAAAAGCAATATATCAATCTTTATTAATAATAAATCATTCTAATTAAACAAAAAAGTCTTTTTTGATAGGACCCCAGATAACTTTGTGGTTATGAGATTTTAAAAATAAATTACATTGTTAAATTTAGTCACTCTTCAAGTTTGTAGGCATTATTAACAGCACATCCTTTCCTTCATTTAATGACAAACAAATCATTAATCAATTAAATTAAATCAAAGATTGCATGCCTGCTATAAACAAATGCTTTCCAAGGCACGGGAGAAACAACAGAAAACAAGCATGTATCTTCCCTGCACCCTTGCAGTTTACAGAAGAGAGTTTGGCTCAAGGATCCATAAAAGAAGCATCTTTTCTATAGCTAAAGCATAAAAAAAAAAAATGCCTAGGAAGAATAAAAGGTCATAAATTAATGTTTCTACAAATCTCTATTGAAACATTTCTTTGGGCGCTATGCCTTAGTTGTATTAGCTTCACAGGTGTCACTTCTGATTAAGATTTATTCCTAAATGTGATAAGGCACCTCTGGCTCTTAGTGTAAAACTAGAGTTCAAACAAACTATTAAAGCTGATGGTAAGCAAGGCGTTGGTTACGGAATTATCTAACTGGATTTTCTCTGGTCACTGAGGCACACCAATCAGGGCAAGAATTATTGTTTTATTCCTATTAGTAAATTTCAGTTTAAATGTACAATGCAGCTTCTAAGAATTATTTTAAAGAAAAATAATTCACCAAAATAATTTAAACTGAGTTTTTCGAATGTGGAAAAGAAAAGCTTCTGCAAAAGTTATTGACGTAAAATGATTTTTGAAGCCAGCCAACAACTAATTTCTATTTTTGTTGGAGAACAGAAAGGAATAACCAGTAGAAAAACTTTCAATTACACAATAGAAAATTTTATCTGCAGTCAAGATTTTCCTTGGGAATGGTAAATAAGCTCTGATTCAAACTTGTTTTCACCCGTTTTTCTCTCTGCCTTCGGTTGCAAAACCAAACTCTTACTACTTCTTTCTCGAGATTCAGTTCTTCAGCCATCCTCATGATCTCTTGAGAGGAGGGTTTACTCTGCTCTCCAAAGTGTCTCTCCAGAGCCCCTTTTGCAGCAATACTGGGAGATGGGGTTGGGGCAGCAGGTAGGGGTAGAGAGGGTGATATTAAGTTTTTGGCAGATCAGAATTAAGTTAGGTTGAATTTCTTAAATATTTACATGAAAACAAAACTTAAAGATTCTGAAAACACTTTTAAAGCTCTTCAAAAAAAGATAGATGTATGACTTGTCATACTTTTAGATGCTTGTCTTATTCAGGGTACCATTTATTACCAGAGTCACAGGAAAGAGAGAAACCCAGACTTTCTATATTTATCCCACTTTGCACCACAAGAGGGCACTGACTTCCTGAGAAGGAAGGAACACTTTGCTAGACATTTCTACAAGTTCCCCCGGAAACCATTTAAGTTGTTTACCATACAATAGATGAAATGTTCAGTGAACAATCAACCAGCCAAAACAAAACCTGTATGTTAGCATTTCCTCTGTGAGCCTCTCTGGCATTACAAGATCAAGCAACAATCTTTCTGGTTTAAATTGCAAGAAGTTGCCTTTGACTTGAAAATAACTAAAATAACGATTACTAGTTTTGTTATTTTTAATAACACATACCAAATTGCTAGAGCAAGACATATCTAACACTGCAGCAAAAACAGTCACTGTTTTTAGAAGTGATTGTTTAGATTCTATTTTATCCAAAACTTGTGGAGCAAAAGTGTTTTTGAATCAAACAATACAAACTATTCCAACAATTGTTTAAAATTACTAGCGCTCTGCTTTTCACTATTAAGGTATTAAAATATGCTTTTTATCTACATACCTTGTTTTTATTCAGTTTACTATATTCACCTTACACTTATAAGTTATGTTTCACCTATTTGCGCTAAAAACTGATTTTCATTTGTAAAATAACCTTTTCTTCCTCCATTTAATGTAACATTTAATGTCTCCAAAGCATACCTTATAGTTGTTCTGCGTTTCCTTTTCCTCTCATTGACTCCCACTTTTTCACTGTATAAAGCTGTAATGGGGAAAAGAGGGACAATCACAGAAACTGAGTAGGTTTAAAAAAAAAAACAAACCCTCAGATTTGGATTTGGATTTCAAATGTTCATTATAAAGCAATGCAAAATAAAATCACCATATACTTTTGTTTTTACTTTCTGCAACCGATGCCATTTTATATTACAAGCCCCTAGATAAAAATGCAGACAACTGTAATTGAACAATAAAATAATTTTAAAAAATGTTAATACAGAAGTAAATATTAACTTTTCAAAGACAATTGTGTATAAATCATATTGCTACTCTGCTTTTATTCCCTCTCTTGCTCTAAATGCTCCCAAACCTTGCTCTTTATCCAGCCTTGACATATTAGTGTGAGTAGATAATTCTATCACATTAAATTGCTCATTTGGCAATTGCTTATGCTAGTCACTTGGAAGAACTACTGTGAGCAAATGCTCTGGTTAGGCTAGTACAAGGTTATAAAGATGATTGCATGTGCAATCACTACAGTATAGAACAGAGGCAAAAAAAATCTGAATGTGTTAAAAAATCACTTCATCATTTCACACCTGTGCCCACTGTCTTAGAAAGCTGTCCTCATACAGATTATTCTTCCACTATTTACCTGCTCAGTAAATTTATCTCTATACTTACATTAGCTTTCTTTTCTTTCAATGTGATGAAAAAAGACAGTTATTTTTTTATCTTAAAGAAGAAAAACTAAACTAAATCTCAAACCTCTTGCTTTATTGTTAATCCTACCAATAGAAGCTACTGTTTTTAGGTTAAAACATCACAGAGCCTTCAGAGATACAGCTTCAGTACCTCCCACTTGCTCCGCTTCCTCCAGCCATTTGGATAATATTGCTTTCAGTTTGCATGCATTTTTGAAGCTGAGCTGCAGGTTTTCAAACCGGCAGATAGTTGTTTGACTGAATTCAGAGCCATGCACAGCTGCCAGGGCCTCCCCAACATTTGTTTGGGTGTATCCTGTGGAAGGACAGTAAAGACCATTAGCTTCAGCTTTTAAGAAGCATTCATTTTGGTCCAGTATTGCATAAATCTGTGCATCTTTCTTTGTTCAGTACCACTTTTAAGCATATATTTGTTGACAATTTAGAATTATTTTGTAAGGTTCAGTGTAAAATTATCCAGTACTCCAAAAAATATTCCTTCTAGTTAATTATTTTTTCTACAAGTCAAAATAATTCATATGGGAACTTCTGCCATTCATAGTATTTAGTCATATTGTATAGATGTATCATCAGATACTTTAAAACTCTTGTACTCTTTGTTATTATTAAATATCTGATATATGCTCAAGTCTATAATATATTTAATGTAATGCATAACATATATGGTGCTATATCATAAATATTTTATCTCAACTGTAAGAGTGAAAAAAATCAACTACATTGTTTAAGGGTACCAAGTAAAACTAAAAATTATCCTTACTTTCTTTGTTTCCCATGTTTATTATGAGACTTTGATCACCCAACATTTCATTTACACACCCAAGCACATTTATTACATCATTTGGTAATGCTTCTATCTCCTGGCAAAGATGCTCATTGATTGTCCCGGACATTTTTACAGTACAAGTTGCTAGGAACCATCAATATCAAATTAGAAACATTCACAGCAATGCAAATACCAAACAGAAAATGAATGTTATAAATTGCTTACTGCTATGTTTATTGCATATAGCAAGTACACATTAATTTAGGGCCTATGGCTATATACCTGTATTCATAAAGTGGTGGCATATGATACTCATCGATAAATTTTATTACCAAATAACTTACGATTCATTCCACAAGTACAGAAGTTTGAACTATCATTTTAAATCCATTAAAAAACTCACTACCTCATGAATTTAAATCAAGATTAGTTGTTACAGTTATTTTATGTTGAAACACTTCTCAGTAGAAGTGAACAAAGGCTATGAACACAAAATGCACAGAAATGAAATTACAGGGGACTGCCCAACACCTGACAGAACACTCGAATCTTCACTCAGACGAGAAATTTCAAATGCAACTACCCTGAGATACGACTTTGACCTGTTTGATTTGCAAAAATACAAAAGATTGTGTGCCTATTTTTTCTCAATGACTGTTTATTTATTCTATTTGTCAGTCACTGAGTTCTAAGTACTCAGGAGATGTCCTTAAGGAGAAAACAAAAACAAACAAATCAACAGCCAGCAAAAAACTCCCGCCTCGATGGAGATTGTTTTCTGAGCGGTGGCAGAAGAGGCATTCTGATGGCAGCCAAATTTGGTACAACGTCACCATGGACACATTTGGCATCTATCCAATTATAAGTATGCACACTCTGATGAAGCAATTTTGCTTTTAACAGTTTTCCTACACATATATTTGCATAGGTACAAAATGACATTTATGAAGTTTATTATTGTAACATTTTTAACAAAATAATATTGGAGACCACATAAATTTATCATCAGTAGGGGACTGGTTAAATAAATTGTAAAATGGAATATAAGAGATCCATTTTTAAAAAAAGCTTTCTAAAAATTGATATGGAAAGTTCCTCAACATAGTCAAATTTTTAAAAAAATCTGCATGAAGAAATATATGTATTTGCTTATCTCTGATAAGATCTGTAAAATGTTACACAGAAACTAACATTGACTATTAGTAAAGACAAAGCAGAAGGAATACATTTTATTTATATTCTTTTATGTCTTTAAATAATATGAATGTGTCATCTATTCAAAAGTTCAAATAAAATATAGAGAAAACGGGGCACCTTTAAACTAATTTTGAGGTGGTTAAGTTGAAAATGAGTGCCATCAACTTAAAAATCTATGTATTGAGGACGTTAAAAATTTACAAGGAAATAGAGGTTTGTGTAGGAGTGTCACACTTGGACACACTTAAATCTACAGTAGAGATTAGACTGAGAACTGTCTTGGGCTTTTGAGCAGAGTAAAGGAGATTGAACAGTAATATAGTAAGGACCTGCAGACCAAGTCGTGTGGCCCATTGCTCTTAAAAAGCACATACCTAACTTGATTCTTCTCACTTTAAATTCATTGGCAAACTTTTCAAGTTCTCGAATTTCTGGAGAATCCATGTCTATGGGCTCTTCAACCAATTTATTTTTCCGCCTGAGTTCCTGCTTGAAATCAGCAGCTGTGGGGTCCTCTGCCAGGAGGGGCTGGTGCATGGCAGGAAAGCCGTGGCTCAGGGTGTGGTCGGGAAACTTATACAGACAAGGGGTTAAGCTGCCTGTGAATAAAGGAAAGAAAAGGGCCATTTGTAGTTATCCTCATTTCTATACAAGCAAGGGTTTTTGCTCGTTACAGACCATTCTTTTGCTATAACCAGTCTCAATTCTAAAAGGTGAATTGACAATCAGTCTTCTGAAGAAGTGTGAGTAGCTTAGTATAAATGTGATTATTTATTTCCCATCTTCCCTAGGGAAGTGAAAACTAAGATAATGCCAAAGGAATTGCAAATAATTAAAATAAGCAATGGAAATAAGCAAATGCTCTCAGAACTGTGAGTTTTCCAGCATTTTTTCTCTTAAAATTGCCCATTTCTAGGAATCTGAGGTTCAACTCTAAGCAGAATGTGTATATATATATATATATATATATATATATATATATATATTTAAACATTTTATTTATTTATCTTTAGAGGGGAAGGGAAGGGGAGAGGGAGAGAAATACCAATGTATGGTTGCCTCTCATGTGTCCCTTGCCAGGAACTGGCCTGCAACCCAGGCATGTGCCCTGACTGGGAATCAAACCATGATCCTTTGGTTCACAGACCCGCACTCAATCCACTGAGCTACATCAGCCAGGGCAGAATGTATATATTTTTTTTAAGTTTAACTTCATTTTACTTTTTTCCATTGCCATTTAGTCCCCTTATAACCTCCTCCCTTCAGCAATCACCACACTGTTGCCCATGCCTATGAGTCCTTTTTCTTTTTTGCTCAATTCCTCCACCCCCTAAACCACACTCCCACCAGCTCTCATCTGGTCTCCATCTATGAGTCTGTCTCTCTTTTGCTTGTTAGTTGAGTTTGTTCATCAGAATGTATATTTTGATTTGTATTTTCTTAATTAATTGAATACATAATCTGTGATGTTTTTTAAAATCAAGTCACATGGTTAAATACTATGCTGGGAAATTTTCTAAGTATCAGAAAATTGATTTTACAATATTTAGAAGCCTGATTTTTATCAATAAGTGCTTAACTTCAAAGGGAAATAATCAAGCCTTTTAAAAATTTAACATAGGCAAGGGAAAAAATTATAAGAACATAAAGTACATTAATATGACTTAAATATATTTGAGGAGTGAATAGATATGCACAAAAAGTAATTTTTAAAATTCTATTAAAAAGTCAATAAGATTTTTTGAAAAGTATTCAATATAATGAAATCATTTTTGATAATTCTTAAAATACTCACACAGAATTTTAATGAAATTTGTTATACTAGCCTGCTGGTAAGACCTGGACCCAGGCAAACCTGGGAATCTTGCCCCAGATTCCTGCAAGAACTGGCCCCAAGGGGTTTTCACAGACCTGCTGTCTCTTAGAGGACAGGCGCCAAGATGGACACCCCAGTCTTGACGCACTTGACTGAGCTGTCTCTTCCCAGGTGGAGAAACCACAGACAACTGCTCTGTGGGTGGGACACCCAGCAGGCACCATCTGAGTACAATGCCTGTAGACTTGTGTATAAGTCCTTTAATATTGTTAAGGTGCTGATGTACAATTGCTGTGTTTGTGTAAACATATTGTGTTCCTAGTTTGTGCCATAAATGATGCTATTAAGGAAAAAAAAATGGCAAGGAAGAGTGCAGTTCTAGATATGATAGGTAATCACCCATGAATAATAAGGCACTGTGTTGATTGAGTGGTTTAAAAAATAAATCACAAAAAATAAAATATCTAAAGAATTTTTAATTGCTTCCAAACTTCATTCTTCATTAGTAGAGAAGAGTCTATCTCATTTGGGGAGCATGGGTGAGAGATAATAGAGTCTAACTCCCAAACATTTTGTGTTCTTCATTAGTTCATTACATTTTAATTGGTAGAGAGGTCACTTCAATTTATGTTCAATGACACATGTATCCAAGACATTTTGATATAAATAAAATATTCAGTAATCAATCATTTTGTTATGAATATAAATAAACATTTAAACTAAAAATAAATTACTACAGAATATATACAATAATCATCTTGGAAATGTTGAAAATATACATCAAATTTATGCTACTTGTAATGTTTTTGTAAATATATTCACAAATCAAAGACATGAGTAATAATGTATTTTGCCAGAATATGTAGATCTTACATTAATATATCAATATATAATGAGTAAAGAATACTGTAAGTCAGCAAATTGTTGGCTTGTTTATGGAAGAATGTAATTATAAAGCAGACCCCTATCCAATAGATTGCATTCCTCTTCTGAAGCAAAGTAAACATACAAGTGAAAGATTAAACAAAAAGCATAAAATCAATTAGGCTGTTTCACAGGTATTAAAAATATTTGAAAGAAACCATTCATGTCTAGAAAATTTCTTGTTACTTTTACAAACCAGAATTATTAGGTTTTACTTTTCAAAAAGTCAGTTAGTCCTCTAATTAATGCTTTAGTGGATATTAAACTGATCAGACCAGATAAAATTTTTAAAAGCAATTAATTGTATCAATGTTGAATTTATTACATAGTTTATTTTTTAAAATGATTATTAATTTGGGGATTCATTTTTAGCTTTCTATTAGTTTTAGATTTTTGCTAGTTAAAGTAAAAGAAAGACTAGTACATAAGAAAAGAAAACTGATCACATTTAGTTTAGCATCTACTTAACATCTATCTCAAGACTTTTCTTTCACTCATACTTTCAGAGTTGATTCTTACATGTAAAACAATCTTCTGTCATCATTCAGAAATTTCAAATGCAACCTAATACACTTAACGTTGAAATACTCTGAAACACAGTCAAAGCAAAGTCAAAAAAATCTGGCCACTGTTACATTTTGCGTATCTAATGTAGTTTAAGGTATTCTTCAGCGGTACCCAACCTTTTTGGTACCACGGACCTATTACATGGAAGATGGATGTGGGGCCGGTGGAGAGCTGGAGCTCAGGTGAGCCTCACTCCCTCACTGTGAATGAGGGTTTGTGGGGAGGACAGGAAGCAGAGCTCAGGTGAGCTTTGCTTATTGCCGGGCTCTGAACAGGTGGGACAGTACCGGTCCACCACCCAGCTCCAGGGGGTGGGTACCCCTGCTTCAGGTAACTCATTTAACCTATGTCAAATTATGTTTATTTTACATAGGTAATTGTTTGCATATCTTTTACATGAGATGCTATGAGACCTGAAATTGTTAGCCATTTGATTATTCAATTTTTGTTGCTGATCTTTATCACACACTGCCGCAAATTTTCTGTGGCACTTTGTGCTGTGCTGCAATTTTCTTATCCTTATATAAACAAATGATGAAGGAAGAGTATGATTTTTTTACCACAATTTAAAATGTAGGAAACTTAAGTAAAAAGAGGTTAAATAACTTTCCTTGGGTGCCACAATGAATTAACTATACAGTTGAAACTAGAAATGAAGTCCAATGAACATTGCAATAAACCACATCAAAATAATCACCTCACCTATACTCAGATAAATTAAATTCTTTCTTATAAAAACTTCTGCAGTTTAAACACACTGGGCTACATTAAAACAAATACTTTCAGACAAAAAGTACTACAATTATTTATTAAAATATTAGAAGTGGGTATCTCTAGTTCCAGAAAAAAATTAGAGTATTTTACATATTATAAATGCTCTGCAAAAATAGACATTTAGAAAATAAATTTGATTGTGAGTCTGTGGAAAGTGCATAGGAAGCACCATACTCAAAGGCTAGGCACCCAGAATGAAAAGAAAAACACATGTGATATGTTTTTATTTTTCATTAAGTGAACATTTCCACAATGCACAGGGACACAGTTTTTCTGGAACTAACCCTAAACAGAAATTTATAATGAGTCATAAGCACAGCCCAAAACACTGCAGTTTCTATCATCTGATCCCGTATTTGTGGGAGACTGGGGAGAGATTGGTGGGGCATATTTGGGCAAGATATTTTTCAAATCTTTCTAAAGCCTGGATTAGTGGAAAAGGGAAAAAGAAGACAAAAGATGTTGTGACTCATGTGCGGCAGTGAGTCACATATTAGACTTCCCAAACATCAATAAAGCAAAGTTTTCTGTAAGTCTAGGCAAGCGCTCACCTAAATAGCTTGGAAGTGTCTGCATCTTCTTCACAGCCCAAAGTGTATTTTCACATTGCAAATGAATTCCCTACAGCCTCGCTGGATTGCTCTCTACCATATTTCTGTGCAGTGGAGGTGGGAGGATGCAGGTGAATCTTTGAAACAGGCAATGGGAAGGCAGAGGTCTAGCCTGCCTTGCAGGGCGCTGGCTCAATGGACCATGGGCTGGGGCAAATTGCAGTTCTGCGGCATGTGGCTCTGACACACGCTAACTAACCAACAGTGTCTCTGAGTTAACGGCCTTGAAGCCTTAAAAGAACAAACATGTGAAGTAAAGAGACAAAGCAAAATACTGAGCCTTCCTGTGGACATACCCAGGAATATGCATTTAAATATTTCTATTTATTTTCTTTTTTTCCTCATGCATGACAATGTGAAGAAAGTCATAAATTTGAATTGTGATCATTTCTCTTTTGTGTACTGGTAAATCCTTTCTGTATACAACAGGGGTCCTTTGCCTGGTTTTGTAAGTTGGGTTTATTTAAAACCAGTCATGCCCATTTGTTTGCATATTGCTTATGGCTGCATTCCTGCTAGGATCACCAGGTTGAGTTTACAGTCACCAAGCTGAGTAGTTGAGACAGAGGCTAAATAAAAAACAGGAAAAATACATTAGGTCACAGCTATTGAGAGGCCCTTCATGATTCGGAGGAAAAAGATCTTCAGAATTAAAAAAAGAAAAGAAAGAAAATTTGAGAATGAAGAGATGGACTTCAAAACAGGCTATTTCTCTCTGTCAACCATCAAAATGATTTCTGTTGCCTTTTGCATTTAGTCCACATTAAGTGGGTGCTTTCAGCCATAGTAATTTTTTCTCTTATTATCTACTTCTCATTAAAAAAAAAAATGGACATTCATCTTCTTGGTTGATTCCCAAACCTCAGCTATTTTGCTTTTCTCTTAAAATTAATTTTTAAACAAGGACTGTCACACTAGGTCTTGGTTTGGCCGACATGTAATATAATCCAGCTGGGTTAAACATTCATTACCACATAGCTGATTTGCTCAGTTTCTGCAGGTGGCGGGCAGGCAGGGTGGACCGCCCACTGAACTTGTTTCCTAACTTGCAGCCAGCATAGGAAACTGGAAAACAAACAATCTCAATTACTCAAAAATCAAAGTTTTGAGGGTGTTTGCTGTTATTTTGTTTTGTTTTGTGATTAACTAGAAGAGATTTTGAATAGCATTTATAATTCCCTGCTCGCTGTTATCTACACTGTAGGATGTTGAATTATCTAAATTCTCAGAAGAGACAGAAGAAGGAATTTAGCCGCAAGTGTATCTAAAGAGAAGATCAAAGGAGAAAGATGGGTTGAGTTGCTAAAACTGAGCCACAACGCAACTCTAATAAAGTTGAGGTACCCACACAGCCTAAATATGAAGAGATTGAAACTCAGAGATGTTAAATGACTTCAACACAGTTTGTAATTATTCCATAGTGCAGCTAATTCACTGCTCCCAATTAGTTAATATCTTTGGTGTGCCCACATCTGGATCATTAGGTACAGTGAATTAATCTGTAATTAAAGTCCTCCCTACTAACTTTAACAAAATATTAGCTATAGGTTTTCTTTTTTCAGTGGATTATTAATGTAATGAAATGCTTAAACTCAATGTAAGCATCAGAGTGTGGGTAATAAGATAAGCACATTAGCAGGTGACAGGTAAGGTGGGGAGGGTACAGGGTGGAGGAACTGAGGGAAAAAGGACAAAGGACTCATGGATGTGGACAATAGTGTGGTGATTGCAGAGGGGAAAGGGGCATAAGGTGACTAAATGGTAATGAAAAAATATGATAAAAATTATTTTAAAAATATAGCAATTTTACTTCCTTTGAAATATAGTGCTTTCTGTAGCTTCACTTTTATATGGAGTATGCAGCAGTGAACCTGTCTTTGTTCCTAATGATAAGAAACATCTGTGGATTGTGTGATTTGATGAATGTCTTGAGACTACTCAGAAAATTCAAATGACAAAACTAGGTTTCTCTCCTGTATTTTATACCTTTGCAATCTTACTTCTGAATCCCTGTGTTTTATAACTCAATTTGTGTAGCTTCTCTGGGGATCAAGGCAGGAGAGCTCAGATTCTCTGAGTTAACTCTGCTGTGATACAAATGCTAATACTGAATATATGTCAAAATAATGCCATTCTAACAAATTAGAAAGCATATCACATTTTAATGATATCATGCTCAAAAAAATAGTTCAAATATAATTTATATGCTTGCTATGGTGAGTTTTTCTTTCAGCAACATACTTAATGTTGTTTTAAAACTATGGCGATACCTCCAAATCTTAGTTTAACGTTTTGTTTTTGATGTCACCCAGGCTTTGAATCATTTTAAAGGGCTTTTCCAGGGTCCTCTCTGGGTTTGTTGAGTGCCTGCCAGGAAAGTTGGACCAGCACAGCCTGGGCTGCCTGAGCCTGTTTGCCCCAATCCTGGAAATGATAGGATGTTAGAATTTCAGGGCAGCTGCGAACTCACTAGGCCCTCAGCTCTGGCCTAGATCGGTGGGAAGGAAGGTGGTAGTAAAAACCATCTTAAAATATTTGGTCTGTGGCTGATTTGATCTTTGGGCTAACCTCAATCCATTGCTGCCTGTTGCTGGGTTTCGAGGAACCTGGCTCCAGGGGAATCACTGTGAATGAAGAGCAAGGCCTCTCCTCCAGAAGAGCAGCATGCTGACATGTGCTTGTCATTTTCTGTCTTCATAATCAAAATGTGGTGGAGGCCACCAAAAGAATTCTACCTGTACCGCTGGTGGCTAAATGTGTATCATTTTACTGTTTTATAATGAAAGTAGTTCATCATCAGTGAGGGGTGTTCTCATTAACCATGAATACTGATTAACTACTAAATGTCTGAATCATAAATTATCAGTTTTCAAAGGGGAAGAAAAATATATGGCTTTCCTTATTTCCTAATCATTAAGAAGAAGCATTAGAATGTATAGGTAATTGTTAACAACATCAGTCTTCATTTTCCATAAAGGTGATGATACTGGTTTATTCAGAATGCTGCTTTCACAGAATGCAAGAGAAGATAATTAGTTCTGTAATATTATATTTTTAAACTTTTAATGTTTTACTTGGTTATAAACAGAGAAATTTTGATAAATTAAAGATTGGTAAATTAAATTATTTGCTTATTTTTTCCAAATTTATAGGCATAAATCTATGTTTGACTTTTTCATTACTTATTCTGGATAACAGCACACAAGAAAAAATGTTCCTAACATGCGATTCCTTTATCTGAAGTTTCCCTCTCAGTGTGACACCGTGTGTGCATGCACATGCACACACATACACACGCACTTGTATTCTCACATAGAGCCTTAATACTTATCGTCACCTATAATATTTCTCTCCCTGAAGTTATAAATATAAAAGATCAAAAAATCTAAAAAATTGAGGTGTAACAATTTAAACTGTTGAAATATTAAACCATTTAAATGTTTTCTCTGGTCTAAAATTAAATCATGAGTTTTGTGATGAATGGATCCCTTTGGTCATATTTTTCTCTTCCTTAAGAAATATGCTGGCAGTGCCCCATACAAGCATCAGTAAATAAGCAGTCTTGATCCAGTGATGATTTATTTATCCAGAGAAGAAATATATGCAAATTTCTGATCAAGATTCCCTCAAACCCAGGAAATTCATCTAAGTTTCCCCAAACTCATTTTCATATGTAAAGACAATTTTTCTTACCTGCCATCACTCCATAGGTTGATGGTTGGTTTCCATAATGACAGGAAGGAACAGAATAATGAAGTCCTGTTGCTGTGTTTCCCAACATTGTCACCGAGAAATATGTACGCAAACATTTAGAAGTTTGGATCAAAGACAAAACAGACGGGACTGGTAAGAAAATGTATGAGGATTGAAGACACTTTTGTTTTATTTCAAAAATACACATTTATGTGATTCTTAAATTTACATGCAATTGTTTGTTCTCATCTGGGGGAAGTTCTCTAAGCTAAAACTAGTGGTTAAGTTTATCTCCACTAATGAGACCATAAATCATCAAAGTGGAGCATAGCCTTCACTGATTGTCCTATACTCTGTGAGGGGGGGACTGGCCAGTTTGGACCTTGGCTAATTGAGAACTGCACAATTCTTGTAGGTTCCATTCAATATAGACATTGCAACAAACTGACTAGAGGAATAGTCTCTTAAAATTCTTACATAACATGGTATTATAAAGTGGTCTTTCTCTGGAAGAATGAATACAGAAATTGACTCTTGAACAGTCTTTACTTTGCTTATTCTCCTAACAAATTTCTTCCATCAAAGAGGAAATGGCAGAGCAACTAGGCTCCTCATAAAAATCCCACTAAATTTAGAAGTTTGTGAAAATGCTGTGACAATATATGATGTGTTTGTGTTGATGATGAAACCTTGAGGTGGTAGGTTTCTCCATGCACACAATCAATTTAACAATTGTAATGGTAAAGTAGGTCAACGAATAAGTTGATTGCACAGTGGCAATGTCTATAAAGGTTGAGGATAGTGTACAAACACGAACTTGTTCATAGTTAACGTGCCTTATGAAATCAATGTGTATTTTGAAAGCAAATTTAAATTACTAAACATTTTAAAATCAAGCTTTAAACATGAATCACCAGGATGACTAAAAGCACGGACTATTGACAATAAAATCTCTATCCAATGTTTCATCATTTAGTTAATTTTCTTATTCTCATTCATATCTTCAATATAGTGTTGGCTTTTCATAAATATAATATAATTATATCCTCTTGAGCAAATTCAAGAGATATTAAAAAGTAGAGAATTTGAATCCTTTGAAAATGTTGAGATATGATAGTGATTAAAGCCATGAGGTGCTTCAGAAAGTAAAACATATTTTCTCTAACTATAGAACAATGTTTAATATTTTAAAATATCTGCATAAATTTTCATTTTATAACTGACATGTAGAAAGAACTAAAGTCATTTTGCATTATGATTACACATAAAAACCTTGTTATGCATTCCAAAATTAAACAAGTAAAGATGAAAAAAATTAAATACTCAATTGTTCTAATTATACCCATTATTTCTAGTTCCTAATTTGGACAAATGACTATGATTTGATGAAAAAATATAAATACAATACTATTATCATTTAAAATATATTTAAGTCATTTGTACTCATAATTTTTTTAATTTATAAAATTTAAACACATTTTGTTTCTCTGATTTTGAGAAGATGGATAAAGGATAGGTTAATTTACTAAATATGTTATTTATTTAAAAATACATTTTAAAATAAGTAAATGGGGTTTTGAACCTAAAGTAGTTAAATCATTACTTCAATTCTAAATATTTTCATTCTGAAATAATATTCACATACAGTAAATTAAACAAATAGTGCACTATTCTCCTCAGCTCTTATTTATAGAAAGCTCTATTATTAAAAATATACACTTAGCTATGGGATAGTTTAAATTTTTATAGCACATATTTTTGGTAAAATGTGTTATTACATATTTTTAAATATTTGCATGTACTTTCAATATTACCTTTTCAATTAAGTTAGAAGACTCTTAGGTAAGTGAAAAAAATCTCAACATTAATGACTTTACCAAAGTCTAGCTATATAGTCTCTATATTCATTAAAATCCAGCTAAAGATTAATGCTGAACTTACATATATATTTGTGAACTGCCTAATTAGAATAAAAGATAAAGCCCAGATAATTTAAACAAGAATATGAATTTATAAACTAGAATTTTAATTTCTAAATGTATAAAATTTATTTTTCTATTTCAATTGCTTTCAAAACAAGAGGAAAATGATTATAGTATACTGTTATTTAATGGAAGAAATTTATTCGACTCAATTTAGTCTTTTTATAATTCTACTTCAAACACTTTATGTGTTACTGCATAGTTAAAGAATGAATTATGCTTTTTGCAAAACATATTCAACTGTGTTTAAGACAATATATTTGAATTCTCAAATTTAATTTTTATTTAGGAAAGTTATATAAAAAATATTAAAACTTGGTTAGAGGCTGAAGTCTTTCCAGAACGCAGACTTGAGAAAATTTAATTCAGTTCCTTGGCTCTAAGTGTGATATATTGCTTCTACTTTTTATTTTTGAGTTTTGAATTATGCTAAAAATGTAAGTTTATTAACCTTATTTAATTAGTTTATTTTTTGACATGCATTGTTGTTGTTATTGGGAGTCTTTTAACTGTGTTTACTAAGAGGTATTTTGGCTGGTTTTAGAATAGTAGCAAATGTTACCTAAAAACCAAATAAATTTGTAAGTTAAAGAAGTTACACCTTTAAAACACTGAATTATTTTAGATTATTTCTTTAGTTTTGCTCTTTACCCGCAAACTTTTCATTAAAATAATTTTTGTATTAAAATTAGCCAAATTCACTGTTTAATTGTGTAAAAAACACATTCTTATAATCAAGCCAAAAATAATTTAAATTGCTACACTTATTAATATTTCTTGAAAAGTTTCTTAGACATTTTGACTTCCTCAGTATCCTTTATATTTAACTTAAAATATATTAAACTGAAGGGGAAAATAAAAGAAACAGAGAGATTCTAAACTGACAAGATTCAAATCATCTACTCCGAAATCCTTAGGCCCAGCCACCTGCAGACTGCTATTGGAGTCAGTACCTGTGGACATCACATTGGGAGCATGGTTGGAGACTGGTAGGCACTCGGCGGCAGCGCTGTGATGCATTATCAGTGGCAGAGTTGCAGAAGACTCGGAATTCAGAGGTATAAAAGTATCAGCCGAAGTAAAAGGTTGGCAACTCATTCCCACAATAGAGTAGAAAAAGGAACAGAATTGTTGCTCCCCAAATCAGAGTTTTATTATGTTACTGTCTCAAAGGGCTGTTTCAAATCTCACTACCTGCATATATACATCAGGAAGGCTCTGAAGCCCCAAGAGGGCGCGTGCTGGCATTTATACCGCAGGGAAATCCCTTTATACATGTTAATCATCTTTTCCCAGGGGTATTGCTTTATCAGTCTGAACTGCCTTCCTTCTAACTCAAACATAATCCACGAGGGAGAGGAAAGCTGGTTATGTGGTATAGATTGAGAAGATGGGAGAAATTTGAAACTTTTTTGACAACTTCAGTAATTCAGACCTTTCAGAATGAAATAAAAAACTTTAAAAAGTGTCCCTCAAAGAAACAATACTCCAATAAATTGAAAAAAAGGGTCTTTTCATTACTAAAAAATAACACATTTATATATGTGATTTTTTCTTTTTTGATAACTTTCCATTACACTTGCAAAATGACAAGAGAACTTACTACATAATTTTGAGAAATTATGAATATTCAAGTATTTAAATTTATTGAAGTTATAGAAGGCTAAATATAAGAACGAATACATAACTACTAATTCACACAGTGATACTTTTTAAAAACAATGAAAACCAATTCAATTTTTATAATATTATAAATGAAGAAATATTGAATAAAATTATAGTAATCTGTAGAGAAGATGAACATGAGTGATAGTATGTCTCCCTTGATTTCAATTTACTCATTAAAAAATGAACATATAGTAGGCTCTCACTGTATGCTGGTGAGATCTAGGCACTTTCCCCAGTTATGCCATGCAAATCTCACAACACCTGCCCGAGTCCTACACCATACCATCCTCTCCACACCGGACCGTGCCTGAGCCTCTGCACTTAGCCATTCTGCTCCCGAGCTGGTAGTGACCATGGTAGCACTGGGTGCAAACTTCATATACAGAATAGATTCACATTATATAAGAATGGGAAAAAAAAACAATATGCTACAAACAATTGATTTGAAGATAAATATCAGCATCAAGATTTTACAATGATCATGGTTTTGATATATAAATGAATAAATGTCATACTTTTAAAAAATGTATACTAGGAGTAAGAGCAAACAGAGGTAACCTGACAAGCATTCATGGATATTATTGATGTCAGCAAGGACCATGCTTCATTAGAATTTTTTTAACATTTATATTTTGGAATGTTTCAAGGCAACTTGGAATTGGTTGTTTTGTGCTAATTTAATGTTAATGTTGAGAAGAATGTAGTTTCATAAAACTTAAATGATTTCTTAATAACCAATTGATATTTTACAAAAAAAATAAGGATGACCCAATCATTAGCTATTGCCTTAAAATATTTTTAAAATGACACATTTTCCCATGTTTTCAAGCTTGTTAGTCTTCTCTAATGGGAGAAGATGATAGGTAATCAAAAATAATGATCTTACTCTTGCACAATTCTTATAATTTTTCAGAACTTCACATATACAAAAAAGTTCCAGTGTGTTTAAAAAAAAGAATTTGCTAATAAACCTAAATAGAAATAAGCTTATTGGACATTGCATATCTTAAAAATTAAGTAAATGATATACAGAAAGAATAGCACTTGAAAATTTCCCCTAATAATTTTGATATTATTATTTAGAATCATTGGAAATACTGATGAAATATATCAGCCAAACAATAGATAATGAAGAGTATCATAAAAACTGCCTGGAATTACTATGCTACCTAAAATTCTAAAATTGCAATCGTAGATGTTATTTCCTTAATAATGTTTAAATTTTAACTATTTGTGTTGTGTAATAGAAACCATAATGTTCCAGCTGGAATTGTGGGAAGCCAGGAATAGAAGTTCCCATTATAGTCTTCTCAGAACTATAATCTATTAATTTATCAATTTTTAAATCAACTTTTTATAACAGTTTTAATTTTACATAATATTGAATTGTATAGATCTATTACATTTTAACTATTTCTTTATTGTTGGGTGCTTGTATTTTTTCTGCCTTTCACTTTTATAAATAACAATGCAATTAACTTTTTTATCCAAAATATTTTTATACAATATTTTTACCACATAACTACTTTGAATTGTTTTGAATATCCTCCCTTAGGCTATATTGTTAGAAGAAGGATTATTGAATTTGTCTTATGACATTTTTAAAGCTCTTAGAACCATTTCCAAATTGCTTTTTTAATTACAAAAGACATTTTTAGAGTAGTTCTAGGTTCAAAATAGAATTAAGATAGACCCCATGTGCTCCTTGCTCCTGCACCTGCACAGTCCTCCCCATTGTCAGCATTCCCCGCCAGAACAGCACCTTTGTTATAACTCACGACTCTGCACTGACACATCATTGTCGCCCCAAGTCCACAGTTTGCTACTGTACATTCTATGGGTTTTAACAAATATATAAGGACTGTGTCTTGTTCATTCTGTGGATTTTAACAAATGTATAATAGCTGTAACTGCCATTGTAATATCCTACAGAATATTTTCACGGTCCTTAAAATTCTGCATTTCATCCATTTGTTCTCTTTTTTTCCTCCTAATCCCTTTGGCACTGATGATCTTTTCACTGTCTCCATAGTTTTGTTTTTTTTCAGAATGTTATATACTTAGAAACTTACAGTGTATAAACTTCTCAGGTTTACTGTTTTCACTTTTATCATGCACTTCAGATTCTTCGGTATTATTTCATGGCTTTGCAGCTTATTTCTTTGTATTGCTAAATAATATTCCACCGTCTGGATGTACCACAGTTTATTTATTCATCCATCTACCAAAAAAATCTTGTTGCTTTCATGTCTTGGTAGTTACAAGTAAGGCTGCTATAAACAAATGTGTTTTGTGTAGGCATAAGTTTTTAAGTTCTTTGGGTAAATATTAAGGTGTGCAACTGCTGAATCACATGGTAAGAGTGTGTTTAGTTTTGTAAGAAACTGCTAAACTGTCTTCCAAAGTGGCTGTACCATTTTGTGTTCCCACCAGCAATGAATGAGAGTTCCTATTGCTCCACATCCTTATCACCATTTGGTGTTGTCGGTATTTTGGGTTTTTGCCATTCTAATAGGTATGCGATGGTATCTCATTATTGTTTTAATTTGCAAATGATGCCTAGAATCTTTTATAGGTTATTTGCCATCTGTATTTTTTCTTTAGTGAAGTGACTGTTCAGATTGTTTGCCCATTTTTAAGTTGGGTTATTAGTTTTCATATCATTGAGTTTTAAGGGTCATTGTTATATTTGGGGTAATAACCCATTATCAGTTATGTCTTCTGCAAACATATTTTCTCAGTCTCACTGCCCCCATAATTGTCTTGTCTTCCAAATTGCTTTTACAAATAATTTGTTCTATTGTGATTTGGTTTCAAATACCAGAAACAATTTGAGCAAAAAAGAAAACTCACGGAAAAGGCTAAAACACAGGCTGAGACTGAATAGGAAATGGAAAGTCACTTGCCACATCTCTCTGACTTTCCTACTCTTTTTCTCTGTATTCTTCACTTTTCACACTTTCTACCAAACAGCCTGGCTAATTCTCCATCTATGCCACCTCGCAGATCTCCAGATCACTTCCTAAGCCTTTAGCCAAGCAAGGAGATTACTTTACTGCTTCCCCATCAACATTTCTGAGAGCCATTCTGATTGGCTATGGCTATTCACTGGCTGTAGCTATTGGTGTGTTCCAACATGGTTCCTGTGCCCACACTTGTAAATGAATTGGTTTGCATGGGAAGCATTCTGACATTTGTAGATGATGAGAGATTGTTATCTGGAAAGACATTCTTAAAATGCGATTGATGCTATTCTACCATTTTACAATAGCACCACAAGAGAAAAATTGACTTTTTTTGCATTCTCAATGTCAGTAATAAAATCTAACTACTTTATGTTTACTGAGACTATAGCATTTCTTAATTTAATGTCCATTTTTGATTGCTAATATGTTATAGTTCATATCTATATTAGCTATTTGTACTCATTTTGTTAATTAACAGATGGTATATTTTGTCTTTTTATTTAAAAACCTTCAGTTTTATTATCAATTTGTGTTTTTAAATGTATCAAGTATATTAATTTTCATTGTTTTTATAATTTTATGATTAAAATTCTTCCAATTTCTTGCTTGTAATTTAAATGTATATGGGACATTGACATACAAGGAGGGACCTAAAAAAACCCAGAATTTATTTATAAAAAATTGTGTATTTATTCTTATGTGTTTAAACTTAGTCACCTTCAACATACTTTCCATTTCATGCAATGCACTTATCAAAATGCTTTTTTCACTGATCATAACAGTTTTTGAACTCTTTGATTTCAGCGCCTTTTATTGCTTCTGCCATTTTTAGTTTCACCTCTTCCACATTGGCAAAATGTTTCCCTTTGAGGACTTTTTTCATCTATGAAAACAAAATTGCTTGGGGCAAGACTTAGTGAATAGGGAGGGTGGAGCATGGGGGTCATGCCATATTTTGGTCAAAAACTGCCGAACATGCAGTAAAGTGGGGCAGGTGTGCTCCTAATTCACCCATTATAAAATGGGCAAAAGCCTTGGAAGAGTCTTCAGAACAATGCACTGAAGATGAATGCAGCCTCTCACAATAACACTAGCTAGTACTCTGATACAGTTGGGTTCCTAGAACACTCACCTGGCAGGGAAGCTTATACTACAAGGGGCTGGCCCTTCAGAATATAATTCCATTATTTTTTTGGGGGGGTTCTCCCCTTGTACATAGTATTTTATGTGTGTGCTAAATATGTTGATATTTTATTTTGCGTGTTTCTTATTGATTTTAAATTTAAAAAATGTTCTCTCTCATTGTTTTTTTTCTTTTTGTCATTTTGAAGTCTTAAAAAATTCCTCTTGAGATTTTAAGCTGCTACTTTAGAGTTTATTTACAATTTCTTAAATACTAATAAAAATAGTAACAGAATCTGAAAACTATCACATAAATAAAAAGAAAATCCACTTAAATTTAAGGTAATAAAAGAAAACATAGTAGAAGTCTTACTCAGGAATATTTATTAATCTGGTTCATTTACTATACCTCCTATTCAATTAAGCAAAGGATTATTTTTCAAAGTTTTCAAAAATCATTTAAAAATAATTTTTATATCACATCATATCAATTCATATCACATCAAACATTTTAAGAAATATATAAACCTAGAAAAATGCTAGTATGCTATTTAAAAGTAATATTTAAGGTAATAGAATTGATAGTTTTTTTAATCTATGCTTTCTAATTTTTTAAATATTTTTGCTTGAGTTAAAAATGATGGCATAATGGTTTAGTATGTAGCTAGTTTGTGCAGTCAAATTGTCTGGGCTTGAACCCAAGCTTTACACCTTAATACTATGTACTGGCTGGCAATTAACTTCACCTTTCAGTGACTGGCAAGTAACTTCACCTTTCAGTGACTTAGTTTCTCTTATCTGTAAAATGGAGATAATACTGACACATTTCATTTAGAAAATGTCAGACATATAAAAAATTGTGAGTAAAGGTTAGCATTTATTAATAAGATAATTTTTATAATAATGCATGTTTATTATTAAGTCAATGTGCTTTGTATCACTTTATTTGATCCTCCTATTAATCCAGTGAGTTAGGTACCATTTCACAGACTAAGAAATTGAGTTACAGAGAGGCTCAAGACTTACCAAAAGCCCTACAGTAAGTTGTGGAGCTGGTATAGGAATCCAAGGCACTTAAAGCCTGAGCAAGTTAATAACACTGCCTTATGTTGTACAAAGAAAAGGTACATTGATATTGAGATTTATCTAACTCTAGTCCCATATCTATATCTATGTATCTCTCTATATAGACTTTTTGTTTACCATATGGTTCTGGAGAAAAAACATGAGAAGAAACAAATTCTCTAAAACACACAATGTTCTCTTGTTTTCAGCATTTGGATCTCCATATAACCCTGTATTATAACCCAGGTATATTGCATAAATAATATCAATATTATTTCTTGTGTGACAATGAACTAACACTGCTGAACAATTTAACTTTATATAGTAATATGCTCAATTGCTGTTAATTCATTCTTTATCAACTTGCAATTCATATCACATCAAACTAATTAGAATGTGTGGTTATTTTATTCTCTCTCTCTCTCTCGCCCCCTCCCCCCGTCTGATGAGGGGGGAGAGAGAGAGAGGAATTAAGTTGGTGAGATTCCCATCCAGCCATCCAGATATGAAAATGAATCCAAATTAATTTATTCAGTTAGTCTAAGTGGCAATAAAATATAGTATTCCCACAACTCAGAGATTTTAAAAAGATGATAAATTTTACTCAAAGCAGTGTTTTAAGAAAAAGATTACACAGCCATATGGACTGAAAAAGGAACTCAGTCACATTGCAATCAGACATTACTTAAAGTGCGTGTCAGTCACACATGTCATGGTTGGCTCTTTACTGATAATGAAAGCAGCAATGATATGCAGATTATTCAGTTTATTCTCGCTTAAATTTTTTCATATCCAGAAATCAAGGTTCTTTATTGCCCAGGGAAGAGATAATGACAATGGCTTGCAACCTTGTGGAAGATGAATGCTCTCCTAATACCGTCTAAAGGGTAAACTTGTTACTTATGGAAAATAAATGTCAAGGCGAGCCATTGACTTAGGAATGATGCTCATCCATAAGGGCCATGTCCTTGCTGTGCTAGGGTTCATGGAGAGATTTGTCAGTTGCCTCACTCACTTAAATAGAGTAAGTCTTGTCTAAACAATGGACACTGTGTCTGATTTAATTTAGTTGGAAAACCTCTTTGCTCCGAGTTTTATTAGACAGCATTAGTAAGTGATGTACACAGGTACGTTGTGGAGTGTATAAATCTTTCACAAAAGATGTTCACTATTGGGACCTGAATTAGAAAATGTATATTTTTATCCCTTATACTTATGATATAAAAAAAAGTGATTAGCTCCTTAGTAGTCTTCCTGTGTGACACAAGGATATCATATGATGTAACAAGAAATGAATACAGAACACAGCAACTTAATTGATATTGTGCCCAAAGAGCCTGACTCCTTTTTCATTTAAGCATCTCTGAAGATGAAAGAAGCAGAATGCTTTCCTTAGTTACTGCAGTGAGATTATTTAATTATAATCATCTGGCTATGGCTTAGTTCATGACCCAAGATAATCTAATGCCGGGGTTGTAGAAGGGAGACAATGTAAACAGGGTGCAAAGTGGGAGAAAGAAAGGTGTTTCATTTCCTCTGCTAGAGATCAAAGGCTATGTTTGATTATTTGGGATTTGCCTCAGTGTTTTCCTTTGTTTTTGAGGAGAGCCAAAATATGTCAAATAAAAGATGCAGTCATTTATGTGTAATTCACGAGGTTTGGTAAAAAAAAAATCATAAGATTAAAAGTAAGCAAGACTTATTACAGATCACAATGAAGAATCACAAGTCTTTTAGAAGACATATTCATGCCCCGTTCTGCTTTAAGACTACCTAACCTAACATGCTATCTATAGCACGCATACTCTCTTCTGCTTATCTTTTTTTACTGCCATGTTTAAAATTCTAATTTGCGCTGCTTTCATCTTTTCTACTTATCATGCAGAAATGTCATAAGCAGATGAAGTATTTTAAAATTTCTGCATGATCATTTGAGGAACAGCAGATCCAATAACCTAACCTTTAATAAATCTATACTATTCTGAATTAGATTTGGCTAAGTCTTCTTCTATTAATAATTTAAATGGGAAAAAATAAGTGGCTTGATGAATGTGGGAGAACTAAGTGGCAGCATAACTAAAAGTATTGAAATGTCTCAGTGACTGGGGGATGTTATTTCAGAATAGTGCTGAGGGCTGTTCTTGGCATATAGGCACCTAACACTTTTCATTCCTAATAACTGGAAAATAACATTTAAAAAAAGATATTTCTTTCTAAACCAAATTTAGATTCTATAATTGTTTATTGAACATGTGGCCAATCTGTGCTTAGTTCTATGTAAATTTAATGATACAAGTGATTTTATGCTAATTTCTGTTCTATATTTTCCATCATTGTTAGATATATAGATTATTAAATATAAATTTATTTACATTTCTTCAAAAATACTTCTTTAATATTTCTTGTGGTGTTACTATCACAGGAATATCCATGTATTCTCTCTTGTACTTACTTTGAAAATACCTCATTCTCTGCACATATATTTTTATCAAGGACTAGAATTCTTCAGTGTAGTAATTGAACAAGTCTTGGGAGGTAAACTCAAGTTTAAGTGTCTTTACAAAGCATGTAGAATGTGTTTGTCTCTGCCAGGAAACTTGAAAGAACAGGTAAAGACAATTTGTAGAATACTTCCTCATGACCTGTATCATAGTAATGAACCATATATGTGGTATGTGTGTGCTCTCTCATAAATATATATACAAATATATATGTATATATGATATATATATACATGCATATAATTAGCTATCTAGATCTTAGTTCTCCTAAAAAAACAAATGTAATTGCATTATTTTTGACAGAAGCCTAAAAGTTTAATTAAACAACAAGTGCTGACAAGGTTGTGGAGAAAAGAGAACCCTAGTGCACTGTTGGTGGGCATGGAGACTGGTGCAGCCACTATGGAAAACAGTGCAGAGTGTTCTCAAAAAATTAAAAATTAAACTGCCTTTTGACCCAGTGATCCCACTTCTAAGAATCCCAAAACACCAATTTGAAAGAATATATGCACCCCCATGTTCACAGAAGAATTATTTACAATAGCCAAGATCTGGAAAGAGCCCAAGTGCCCATCCGTAGATGAGTGGACAAAAAAGCTGTGGTACATTTACACAGTGGGATACCACGTGGTTATAAAACAGAAGGAACTCTTATCTTTTGCAGCAGCATGGATGGGCCTGTAGATTATTATGCTAAGTGAAATAAACTAGTCAGTGAATACAAATACCATATGATCTTACTTTTATGTGGAATCTAATGAACAAAATAAAATGAAAAACAAAATAGTAACTGGCTTGGATACATGGAACAGACTGACAGCTGAGGGGAGGTGGGGAGAGGGACTGGATGACAGAAGGCGAAGGGATTATCCAAAGAACATAGAGGTGTAGCCCATAAACACAGACGACAGCATGGTGATGGCCAGGAAGGGAGGGCAAAGATGAAGAGAGGTGAGCAAAGGGGGGAACAATGGGGACATCTCTAATAGTGTAAACAATAAAAATAAAGGAAGAAATATATAAGTAAAAAAAAAGAAAACTTGAAGAGTTCAATAAAAGGTAAATGAAATTAGAATTTTCCTCCCTAAGAGAGAAATTCTTCCTTGTCTTAGATTGATTCTGAAAATGAAAACCACAGTGTTGGACCCCAAAATAGGGAACTATCTCTAAGCCTAAAGCTGTTCTTCCCATGGTTCTCAGAAACATGTAGGGTATAAACAAAGTGTTTTGAAAATTTTTTAACTAGATTAGTTAAATTCTGAATTTTACAGGATCATAAATAATTCATGACAATAAAGTTAAACACATAAATAAATAAATCCAGTGACACTGATATTCTTGGGATACTGTGAATAAATACAAATTTAAAAGTTTTTATGGAGTCATTTAATGAAACAAAATTGAATATAACTAAGATCACTTAATTACTTCAGTCTATGAAATAAAAACATATTATATATTAGACTAAATGTGATCATTATATTTCTAATGAAAAAACATAGCAATAACTCAGAAGTCATGAATAATGAGTAATTAAAATATTGATGATATTATAAAATATAAAAAACATAATTATTTGGTAAAATACATCTCCCTTTAATAAATACACATATTGACTAACTGATACACAGTCAAATAAACATGTTTCTTACTTGTGTCACTTTAACTCTAACTACATATTTTCTAAGAAGTCAAATAGCTTGGAGAAGGTGGGAAAAAAGATGTGGATGTAAAAGAAGAGGAAGTTCAGGGAAGAGAGATGGAGGGACTGGAGAGAATTAATCACATACCATGTGTTTAAAAGATCCACTGAGAACCTAGTGTAATGGCTCATAGGAACACAGAACATATATGGCAGGGAATACTGGTCATGTTTTGGTGATATATATATATATATAAAAGTATATCATAACATTAATCAGTTCATTATGGTAGAGATAGTAAGCACAATATAAAATATAAAGAATTTTGTCTTCTCAAATTATTCTTCTTAGTCATTCTCTACTTTTACTTGATATCCATAATCTGGGGAGAAAATTTAGAGACAGAAGAAGGATGAAAATAAGAGTGGAACGAGTTCCTAGAATTAGTCAGTTACGCAAGTTTGTAAAGCTAACTACAGAATTCCAGTTCAAAAATGATTAGTAATGAGAACAAAAGTTCTTCTGAGTTCATGGAGGCTTTATAATATTTTAATTGCTTCTTTTATATTGAAAAACAAAGTACAAATCATAATGGTATTGAGAAACGATGACCTAATTAAGATTAACAGGTAAGCATCCAGAAAATCCATTTCATTTTTATTCATACCTGAACTTTGGACACATACTTCTGTTTAATGAATATTGGTGCATTAGGCAGAAAAACATCATCTGTTCAAACACAGTTGGTAGTTTAAGGTTTCATTTTTCTATCAAACATCTTGCAGGCCAAGCGATTTCATCAGCATATTTAAATCAATTTCCAGCACCTGTAAAAGGTCACTTGTAACGCTTTGAAACAAAAGACAAAGAAGGCAAGATTTTAACCTAAAAACATAATAATTAAATTGTTTTCTAACAAAGTAGTTTTTAGTATTTCATATTTACAATAAGATTTCAAATTATATTAATAATTTCAAAATTATTTATACAAGTATCAATGTGAGAATTTCATTTTTGATGAAGGTGTCTTTAAAAAACAGTAGGAAAAGAAAGTGTTATTTAATAATGGTCCTGTGACATTTGGCTTACTTTTGAAAAACACATTGGAATAAGGGCTTCATTTCCAAGCATATATCAAATAAGAATGCATGGATTAAAGTATTTGTTTAAAAAATGTAATCTTGCAAGTAGGATTTATAGGTGATTATCTGATCTTATGATGAAAATTGATTTTTAACGACAAAGAAAAAGATTCTTTTAGTAAAAGACATACATATTTGGCTTTATATGCACATGAAAAAGGTCTATATATCAAGATCACCATAAATATGACAATTTTAATACTTTCAGTTCTGGAAAATTGTACTTATGTAACCAAGAACCTTTCTGCCAGATAATAAAAACAAACAGGAATAAATATGCTGGTGAATCTATACCAAGCCTGGGTTCGTGTGTGGGAAAGCGAATGTTGGGCTTAGTAACAGCCAGGATCCTGAGTGTAGTGGTCACACATTCTCTATGCATCAAACATTACATTCAACAGAAGGTGTAGCTACCCAAAGAAATAGTAAGATTTAACTAAAGAAGAAAATACATTGATGGAAAAAGTCAAGAACTATCCAATACAAACCAGATTTCTCAGTAATTTAAGTGAAAAGGAGATCAGGAATTATAGGCTGAAACTCAGATTGTTTTTGTGGTTTTACATTTTATTTATTTTTTACCATTTTTATTCTTTAATTACAGTTTACATTTAATATTATTCTGTATTAGTTCCAGACATAGAGCATAGTGGTTAGACAATCATGTACTGTCAAAAACATTACCTTGATATTTCTAGCACCAAACTGGCCCCATACATAGTTATCAGAATGCTATTGATTGTACTCTCTATGCTGTACTTTACATTTCTGTGAGTGTTCTGTAACAAGCAATTTGTACTTCTTAATTCCTTTACCTCTTTTATCCCTCTACTCTGTCAAATGTCAGTCTGATGGCTCTTTGTTTTTAAAGAGGTTTGAAGTAGAAAAGTAAATATATTGGTAGATGTAGTTGGTGTGCATAAAAACACTCAAAGGAAAAAAACAGAGACAGTTCTGTACGGGAGCCTATGAATCTTTTAGCTGTCCCTGTTCCATATTTTTCTCCCCTACCACTCTTATCTCACTGCAACAACCCAGTTTATGCATTTTGAAGATATCATGGTCCAAGAGACACTTTCCCACTACATCTGGGAAGGGCAACCACACATTTGACTTTAGGAATGGAGCATCTAAAAGGCAAAGCAAGTTCTCTCAAAAACAACAGTCACCTGCCAGAGCATAATTTCAGTGAATATTAATGCTAAAAGGCCTTCCTCCCCCACTACCATCAACAACCAGAGGTGAGGTTGGTAAAAAAAAAAATTGTGGTGAAGGAGTCTGAGATCTCAAGTCTATCCATGTTTAAACACCTGGAAGTTTATAAGAAACTTCTTCCCACCAGTTCTACTTTAGAATGAAGAATACGGCATAATTTCTTCCCATGAGGCTCTGTGAAATAATTTCAAAATGTGTGAATTTACATTAATAAGTTCAGCTATATAAGAAATACTAACCACCCTGGCTGGTGTGGCTCAGTGGATTGAGCTCTGGCCTGTGAAGCAAAGGGTCGCTGGTTTGATTTCCAGTCAGGTCACATGCCTGGGTTGCAGGCCAGGTCCCCAGAAGGGGGTGCTTGGGAGGCAATCATACATTGCTGTTTCTATCCTTCTCTTTCTCTCTTCCCCTTTCTAAAAATAAATAAATAAAATCTTTAAAAAAAGAAATACTAACCATGTTAATTTCTCTAAGTCATTTTCTTTTTAACTCTAGTACCTCATCTCTTAAGGATGGTGGGAAATTTAACTTAAAGGCATTCCTGGAGATTCTGCACCCCACTCTTTTCCAGGGTCTCAGGTCTCTGAAGTTATGATAACCTGGTTGCAGTGGTTATTGTTTAGGTACCTTTTGTTCTGACCTACGTGGTCAATTCATGCCTTCTTTGTTACATTTCTGCCATGGCTGAGACACAGAAATCTTCAGTGCAGGGCTTTGGGTGTGAACTGAACCTCACCAAGCACTGTGTCCATTCTTTCTGAGGTCCCTGGGTCCCGTCAGAAAGTCGCCTGCTAGTCCCTCTTCTACAAGTACCAACACCACTCTATTCTCTCAGCTGGAACAGTTTGAAGGCTCACACCTTCCTTTCCTCAAGTCTTTAGACTTTTGGAAACAATACAGAAAGCCTTGCAACAGAGCCATGGAAGCACTTGAAGAGATAGAAAGGAAAGGTAGAGAAAGAAAAGATAGAAAATGCAAGTGAACATCTCCAAAAAGTATCTTGCCCTAAGTTCTAAGACTTATGTACAGTAGGTTGAAGAAAAAATATTGCTGAAGATGAAGTCATTATAAAAATTATTTACAGAGGGCTTGAGACTAGAATGCAGCCTTGCAGAATGTGTAGTATTTAAATTGGAAGAAAGGCCCTGGGGGCTGGCGGAAGTAGTAGACCGAATTAGAAAGCTGGAGAGGCTGTTGGAGGAAATGCAGTGAGCAAAGGGAGCTGCTTCCCACTTGTCTTCATGGCCACTAGGGCAAAATCCTAATTACGGTGCTGTTTTCTAATATCAGCTCTTAAAAAAAAATTCCAAATCTAACTTTATCCAAAGAAACAAATAAATAAATCCTCTGGGATGTGGAAGGGAGCTGGAAATTATTGTCTAAATTAAAAAAAAAAGCTAAAAAGAATATCACTATCATATAATCCTTTTAAAATCTCTTCATATATACTTCTTTCCAGAATAATGGTTTTTACTACATTTTCTTAATTATACCTTTGAGATAAGTAAGAATCCTGTCTGTTTCCACTTATTTCCTGGCCTCATCCACCACATTTGGAGGAGATAAATTCTGGCGTAAGCACGTCTTGATTTTAAAAAGTTGTTGGCAATGCAATGATTATCTCATTTTTTGAAAGCATGACTTGGAGAAAGAACATCTACGCTTTCTTCAATTAATATTAATACTAGAATCTAAAAGATTATATTTGAAAATGAAATGAATAATTTCATGGGAAGTTAAAAAAACTCAAACTTAACCCCTTTGGCTACAATTAAATCAGTCTTCTTATGAAAATACAGATTAAATTATAATACTTTATGAAAGTACAAATAAATGAGACACAATAAAAAGTAGAAGTAACCAAAGTAGATGCGGTGAACTAAAGATACACAGTTTATTAAAGTACACAATTCATTTTTGGTAACTATTATGGGAGATATCATTAGTAACATATAAGACAATTAAGGTTCAAAAAGTTATTTCAATAATGGCAAAAATGGAATGATCATAATTCAATGAGTAATTTAATTTCTGACACTGAGCCGATAACAGCACTAGTCCTACATGAAGGCTACTTAATAGACATTTACATGATATTACTGAGCAAACCTTTCTTACTCCCTGATAATTATCTTCACTGACAAGTCTTTGATGATAACCACTGCTTATGCCTTCCTTGAAATAGTCTGCTGCTTTTGTGATTAGAGTTGGCCATATAATTTACCATCCAAATATGGACAGTCTTTAGAAGGAAAGTGGTACCATTAAGAATTATACTGGGTAGCAGATGTGAGTAGAGTAAACCAGGACAAAGGCTCTCTCTCATGCGTCTCTGGCGTAGTTGAAGAAATGCCGTTATGACTCATCATAACCATAAGTTGAAAGATTGCTATAGTACAGAACAGAACTCCTGGTGGACACATAACAGGCATATATTGACCTGGACTTTAGGACTGGATGGCGGAAAGACTTAATTTGGGGATCCAAGTGGTGCAGCCTGTGACTTAGAGGCTGAAACACATCCAGAGCTGGAGGAGGGCAATAATATTTATCTTGCAAAGACTGATTGAAACAAAAGAAAAACCACCAATTCATTATCTAGATTTGCCTGGGATGCCTTAGGTATTTTTTAAAAATTGATAAAAATGATCAGGTGTGTTTCTTCCTTTTATTAACTAGATTGTGATCGCTATGTAAAATTTTATTAAATTAGTATTTGAGTTCTAATTTGAAACCTACAATCAATTTTTAATTATATACTATTTTATCTGCCCAAAATAACATTTGCCATGTAAAAAAAAATAAAAGCCCAAGGCAGAAAAGACATTAAAAGCATTTGGCAATATGTGTTTAATTAGCCAAATAAATATAATTTGGTTAATAACTTCTGTCAATATACATTTATGTCATCTTTGTGATATAAATAGCATGAGCATTTATGACATAAAATATAAAATAGCATGAGCATTTTTTCTTGTTTAAGGAATCTAATAAAGGTATTTTAAATGTCTATAAAATATTTTATCATGTATATTATTGTATTTGTTAATTTAAACTTATTTTCAAATATTTAGGAAAATTTCAATATTTAACTAATTGTACATAATGCTCCAATGAAATAATTGATTATAACTATTTGCTAACATCTATGATTACCTCCTTAGACTACTAAAATGAATTGTTACAAAAATGAAAATAAATTGTTCAAAGGATAGAAACAGTGTGGTGATTGCTGGGAGGGGGGTACAAGGGGACTAATGATAATGGAAAAAATACAATAAAGATTGGAAAAAATACAATAAAGATTAAATAAAAAAGATAGAAATATTTTCAGGGATGAGATGCATATTGCTAAATTATATTCTAAAGAGATTTTAAAATTTATATTCTTACTAGCTATTTATGAGTGTAAAGTTCTCAACATACCCTGAAGTATGGAATAATACATAGAAGGGATATGGTATCAATTATTGCTTTTTAATTTGATTCTTTTTTCATTACTGTCAGGATGTTTGTTTGTTTGTTTGTTTTTTGGCTGTTAAAGTATTTTACCAATAATCTCAATAGCAAGTAATAGTGGTGTTAAAACTGTACCTACTGATCTCAGCTTAAGTAGGTAAGTGGACCAACATTTGAGTCCCTGTATTTCCTAGCACAGGATCTTCACGACTTGGGAAATACTTTCCAAGGCCCTGCATTTGGGCATTTGGGCAGTAGGACATCAAATGTATGTTCACATTGACTTCTACTGTGGGCACTTTTTCACTTGAGCAAGTCACAGCTACAGTTTTCTGTGCTTGAATTAGTGTATAACCACTACTGAGAGAGCTGCAATGAGCATTAATAACACACAAGCAGAAAATTTATTTTCTACAGTAAATGATCCTCTATCATATAAGCAGGTGTTTTTCACTAAATTAGTATCAATTTTTACTAAATCTCATTTTTTTAGCTTTTGGTAATCCATGTATCTTCAAAAGGCATCCAATTTACTCCAACAGAGAGATTTATTCACCGAGAGAGTCTGCACTGTGAGTTGTCCAAGATGGGCTAGACAGTCTCCAAATACAGTTTTAGAATTTTAAGTGTAATGGCGTAAGTTGAAGTTTTTAATTCACACTGAAACTCTCTCTTAAAACAGTTCTTTAGAGACAACACAGGTACTTTTAGCAAACTTACATAAAATGGTAAGTTGTCTAAGCAAATAAAAGAAGGATTCCTCAATGACATGCCAACTCAAATCCTCAACAAATTAGCACCAAAATGAATTAGTCATTTTCCTGTTGCTAATTCAAGCAGATGGCCAGCATTGACCATCATTTAATGATAAAGCAACCCAGGGCAACAAAATGAATTTCATCCTCAGAAGATTAATGCTTTGAATCAATATACAGTATTGTCCATTCAGGTCAAGTAATGTGTCTCCAAAGAGATAGGTGGTAAGATATGGCTTTGTTATATTTTGGTAGGATATAGAAGCATTGCAAAGCATTGAATATTTTTGCTATAGAAGTCACATTAAATTTCTTTTACATTAGCAAGCTCACAAACGTTTGAGAAATTTTATTTGTTTTGTCAAAATGGTCTGTGATGCTAATAGAAACTAAGATGAGAGTTGTCCCAGCAACTTCACTGTTAAACTCCCATTGGGTCAGCTCTGATGTTAGGTAGGAAAAGCAATATTAAAATTGTGGATTTCCAGGGCCCACAGACCTTGCATCTTCCCCATAACCTGGCACTAATATATACAGTAGATAAAATGTTGATATTCATATGACTCCTTTTGGTTTAAGCAGTTTTTTTAAAAAATCAACCATGCAAAGCCAAAGCCATAACCAAGAATTTGTTAAGCCACCAGTTCTACTGATAATTTTTCAGAAAAATTTCTTCAAGGGGAAAAAAGCCTACAACAACTATTTATTTGTTAAATGTGTTTATTCTTGCACTGGCTGATGTGGCTCAGTAGGTTGGAGCATCGTCCCATAACCGAAAGGTTGTGGTTCGATTCCCCGGAAGGGCACATCTCTGGGTTGCAGTTTGACACATGGTCTAGATATGTGCGATCCCCATCACATGTAGATCCCTGGTTGGCTCATTCTGAGGCAACAATTGATGCTACTCTCTCACATTGATGTTTCTCTCTCTCCCTTCCTCTCTTCTTTCCTTTCTTTAAAAAAGCAAGTGGAGGACTTCTGGCCAAGATGGAGGGGTAGGTGGACACACTGTACCTCTTCGCACAACCAAAATTAAGGACAACAGAAATATAGAAACAAGAAAACACCAGAACTGATAGAAAACTGAACTATATGGAAGTCCAACAACCATTCATCTGGACCAGTAAGAGGGGCGGAGTCGCGGCAGGAAAAAGTGGAGGTTGGAAGACCCAGGCACACAGGCAGCAGCAGCTGGCAGATTCCAGGCATGCAGGTGGTGGATGGCAGATGCCAGGAACACAGGCGGCACCTAGCAGACAGGGTGGCAACGGTGCAGACCCAGTGAGGCTGCGCCGGGCGCCTGGCTGACCAGGTGGTCCCACATTCCCATGCAGATAATCCAGGCAATGGGGAAGTGGCAGAAGGAACTGGAATCCGAGAGAGAGCAGAGTGAGCGCCATTGTTCCCTCTCGGACCCTGCCCCCACATACAACGTCACTATTCAGCGACTGGGCTGCCCCTCCCTGGGGAATACCTAAGGCTCCACCCCTCACTACAAAACATCCACGACAAGACAAAAACAAAACAAAACAAAACAAAACAAAACAAAAATGGCTCAAATTGGAGAACAGATCAAAGCCCCAGAGCCAATTCATCTAAGCGACCAAGAGATAGCCAACCTATCAGAAGCATAGTTCAAAACCCTGGTGATCAGGATGCTCACAGAATTGGTGGATTTTGCTCACAAATTAGATGAACAAATGAAGGCTACAATAAGTGAAATGAAAGAAAATGCACAGGGAACCAATAGTGCTGGGAGGAAAACTGGGACTCAAATCAATGGAGTTGACCAGAAGAAAGAAACAAACAACCAAACAGAAAAGAAGGAAGAAACATGAATTCAAAAAAATGAGGAGAGGCTTAGGAACCCCCAGGACATCTTTAAATGTCCCAACATCCAAATTATAGGGGTACCAGAAGGGGAAGAAGAAGAGCAACAAGTGGAAAACTTATTTGAACTTATTTGAACAAATAATAAAGGAGAACTTCCCTAATCTGGCAAAGGAAATAGACTTCCAGGAAGTCCAGGAAGCTCAGAGAGTCCCAAAGAAGTTAGGCCTAAGGAGGAACACACCAAGGCACATCATAATTACATTAGCCAAGATTAAAATGAAGGAGAGAATTCTAGAAGCAGCAAGGGATAAGGGGACAGTTACATACAAAGGAGTGCCCATCAGACTGTCAGCTGATTTCTCAAAAGAGACCTTCCAGGCAAGAAGGGGCTGGAAAGAAATATTCCAAGCCATGAAAGTCAAGGACCTACATCCAAGAATGCTCTATCCAGTGAAGCTGTCATTTATAATGGAAGGGAAATAAAGTGCTTCTCAGATAAGGTCAAGTTAAAGGAGTTCATCATCACCAAGCCCTTATTGTAGGAAATGTTAAAGGGACTTATCTAAGAAAAAGAAAATAAAAAATATGACAGTAAAAAGACAGCAAACTCACAGATATTAACAACCACACCTAAAACAAAAGCAAACTAAGCAAACAGCTAGAACAGGAGCAGAAGCACAGAAATGGAGATCACATGGAGGGTTAGCAACAGTGGAGTGGGAGGAGGGGAGAGGTGGAAAAGCTACAGAGAATAATAAGTAGCATAGATGGTAGAAAATAGACAGGGGGAGGGCAAAAATAGTGCGGAAAATGTAGAAGCTAAAGAACTTACGGACACATGGACATGAACTAAAGGGGGAGAATGTGGGTGGAAGGGGGTGTGCAGGGTGGAGGGGAATGATGGGGGAGGAATGGGACAACAGTAATAGCATAATCAATAAAATATATTTAAAAAAAGCAAGTGGAAAATAAAAAGTGTCCTTGGGTGAGGATTAAAAAAATTAAATGTGTTTATTCTTTTTTAAAAATCCTCACCCGATGATATGTTTGTTTATTATAATTAATTTTAGAAAGAGAAGAGAGAAGAAAGAGAGAGAGAGAGAGAGAGAGAAACATGCATGGGTTGCCTCTTGTACACGCACCAAGCTGGGATTGAACCCCCAGCCTAGGTATGTGCCCTGACTGAGAATCAAGCCCTCAACCTTTTGGGGCACAAAACAATGTTCTAACCAACTGAACCACCTGGCCAGGGCTAAATGTATTTATTCTTTATATTCAGACTAGTTTTTAATTGAGTTTGCTTATGGCAAAAGCATTTAAAATTAGACAATTAAAATGGAATAAAATAGAAATATCAAAAGCTACATAGCAGAAGAGAGGCAGGAGGTAATACCAAGGTTTTTGGTCCAGGGAAGGTATATTGATGACTACATTAAAGGAAGTATCCTTTAATGTAAACTACATGATGATGACTACATAAAAGTAAATATCCCAAATATTCAATATTTTAGTGGCAGTCACTACATAGCTAGAGTGGTGCATGAAGATATGAATTCTAAATGTGGGTTGGTTGCCAGAGGGGATTCCAGAAATGCTCAGAAAGTTGATGTGAAGGAACTACTGTACTGATGTAAACTTGGATTACTACTCACTTTCCCTCTCAGGGTGCATCTGCTTTGCCATTGCTCTTCTAGTTTTTCTGTCCCAGGAGAAAAAAGGCAACAGACAAATTGTAGACTAACTCTTATCTAAAATATATTGTTGGAATGGAGTGAATGAAGGGTTGAGTCAGTTACTTAGGCTTAACACATGATATTAAAACTTTTGGTTGATTCATTCATTAAAAAAAACTTTCTAAGGCAGAGAGATTGGTGTTTTCTTCTCCTCTACAAACATGCTAGCTTTAAATTATAGGTCTTTTTGTAAGCTGACACTAATAAATCCATTCTGATTATTTTAAAAGAAGTTTTAATTTTTAAAAATTGTTCAGGTGGCTTCCTTGAATACATGAAGTTGGAAAAACAAATGCAGAGGGGCATAGAAAGGCTAGTATGTGAAATACTCTGACTATAACATATAATAATGGCTCACCGATTAACCTGGAAAACAGAGTGGAAAGTTAGTCGAAGGCATGTTTACTATCTATCAAATGAGCACATTCAGATAAAGTGTGTTCCGAGTATTGTGTTTGAGAAAGCTGAAAAGTATAAAGAAATTTTAGAAACAGTACAAACAAAATAGTTGAATAAAAACAATGTTGCTGCCTAAAGTTGTAAACATCTCATGAGAAAGTTTTAAACATTTTACTGTTACAAAAATAAATTCTCTAAAGGTCTGAAATGAACAATTGTATTGCATTTAAAAATGAATCTTAAAAAATTGCCCTGACTGCTTTGGCTCAGTGGATTGCGCACAAGGCTGCAAACCGAAAGGTTGCTGGCTCGGATCCTGGTCACAGCACATTTCCGGGTTGTGGGCCAGGTCTCCCGTCAGGGGTGTGAGAGAGACCCCTCTCTCCCACACATCCATGTCTCTCTCTCACACGTTGATGTTTCTCTCCCTTTCCCCTTCTCTTCACATCTTTCTAAAAATAAACAAACAAATAAAAATATTAAAAAATAAAATAAAATTTAAAATACGTGAAGTAACTTTTTATACCTCAAATAATGCTCAACATTATTTCATTTTCTAGATCTCTACAATGCATTTTTACAGTGTCCAACAGGTAGATTGCTTTTACTCAAGACACTGACATTTGCTTCAAGTACACCAGCAGGTGGCACTACCACACACCTGGAGCAGAGAAAACAAAAGGAATTGTTTACATTTATCTGGGACTACTGATTGTTTTCAGCAAAATAAACTTTTCTCAAAAACAAGTTTAATATGATTTTAATAATACATATAAGCAAAAATTCAAAGCTTGACTCTGACTTCTGAGTACTTGTATGAATCATGCAGAGATAATTCTATCAATTCATCTATCTATCTATAATTGTGTCTTCAGACGTCTGTAGTTACACAACAGAGAAGCATCAAGAATGCACAGGGAATGTGTTTCTAGGACAAATAGGATGAGGGCAGATGTTCTGCAAAGTTTTCTGTGGTGCCTGGAACAACCCTTAAAGTAGCCTTTGTTTAGGAGATTCCCAAGTGAACCTACTGATTAATGAAAAATTATACTCCATCATTAACCTTTAAAATTGAACTCTGAGTCATAAATAAATAATTGTTTCCATTTTTAGGGAAAAATGTAACCACATTTATTTTACGATTTTATCTTGCCACTGAAAACATAGATACATGTAAGAATACAATAATGGCAAAACAAAGTTATGCTTGTACTACAAAATATTTTCAAAATTTGCAAAACAAAGCCTACGCTAAGTTTGTTTGCTGAATATCAGGGAGTATGTGAGAAAAATAATCTTTTCTGACTGATGATTTGTTTATTTAATTTGTATTCATAGGTTCAAAAGAAATAAGATGTGTTTTTTTAGTTTGATATATCCTGGTTAACACTCTAGAACAAAACACTAGAGCATCCCTCTAGATTTGGGCAACTGAATCTGGTCTGTCCCTTGTTTTAGCAAATACATTATATTGTGACTAGCTACACTCTTTTTCTTGTGTATTGACTATGGATGTTCTCACAACTACATATCAGTTGAACAGTTGTGACAGATTTGATACAGGAGACCATTCTGCATGGCATGGGCCCAGACAGGACCCACATCCACAGATAGGTTCTCCCGTGGAGAATCAGGCCTGCGTTGTACCTAGACTGCTATGGGACATGCTTTTGCTGAAACTCCCTCACCCTGAATTGAGGCAGCAAGTGCCTACTGTAACTTCCTAAAATCCATGCTAAAACTCCCCAGTATGAGTGTAACCAGTTCAACCACCTTTTCCTTTGCATTTGCAAATATCTTTCTTCTGTGATGTGATTAGCAGCATCGTCTCCTTTTTTTTTCTGTAAGAGGTACCACCTAAAGCGAACCTGGGCATAGTAAATGAGGACCATCATGTAATGTGCCCAAAAAATAAATAAAGGCCTGTCACAGCAAGGGCTGAAGCTTTTCTCCTCTTGAGAGAAAAGCCATGTTGTCCCTTTTCCTTCACAGGACTTGGTAGTCTGTGTGAATTGTCTCATCCACAATTCGGCGGACCCACGAGCCAGGGTCCACATCAATTTGATAGACTACAAAGTCCAAAATATTTATTATCTGTCCCTTTAAAAAATAATTTGCTAACATACCTCTAAAATACAAATTTCATCTTTCCCTCAAAGCACATGCAGAAATGTCATGAACAAAAGTACAATGACAATTTTTTGTGTGTATATTTATAATATTTGTGATTTCTCCTATCAGTCATGTTACAAGTAATTACAACTTACAAGCAACTTAATGAAGCTTCAAAGTTCATTAATGAGTACAGAATTCCTCTGACTTCTGATAATTACAAATGAACACCACATGAAGCCCAGAGGACACAAACAGTTATAAGACTTAGTTTCTCAGATTCAAGAGCATATAGTTTTTAGGGACAGATGATAAACTTGTAAAAAAAAAAGCTGAATAATACAAACCATTTTAAGCTAAATTCTGAAGAAGGCACACATTTAATAAATGTTCTAGGAATTTAGGGAAAAGAGAGATTGTTGTTTAAGGTAATTAAATGTAGAGAGTATATTATCAGTAGCACTGTCAAAATCAGACAATTAACTTGTTCATAATTAATAGGATTCACAAATTTGGCAATTTTTTTTCTGAGGCAGATTACTCTCAGAGACTGGGATTGTTTTGCCAATAACATACTTAACATAGACTCACTGTAGGAATTATAATTTAAAATAATATTCCACAAGCTAATAGCATACTAATTAGCATATTATGCTAACAGCATAATGTCTTTTAATGAGGCAATAAAACACATGGATAAAACCAAATTGGGGTAGGATCAAGGGGGGGGGGAAGTGGGGATGGCTGGGATGCAGGGGGAATGGTAGAGGTAAAACGGACAACAATTGAACTTTTATTGTTGTACTTGAACAACAATAAAAAAAGTTTTAAAAAATAACATATTCCAAAGTAATGATAGATTACTCACACTATTATTCCAGGTACAGGGGAGATAAAATAAACAAAGTCCAAGTTTTGTTGAGGTGTACCTTTCTGATAGTTGTTTTTTGGTAGATTCAGTCCTTCCAACTATTAGCTGGGCATCAGCAGCTGGCTTAGGTCGGCACTTAGGCAGCAGGCAATGGCTTTGTGTTCGCAGGTAGGGTGGGCTGCTCCAATGGCAATTGCTGCAGGGACTAAGACACGGCTTGCCCCAATGCCTACCAGGAGTCGCTTCGCTGAGGCAGGAAACACACATCCCTTGCCCCTTCTTTTTCTGAAACTTCACCATTGAACACTACCACCTGTCAAGGATAACCTGACCATGGTGGGAGCAAGTGCCTCAAGACCTTCAAGATCTTTGGAGAGCCATTTAGATCAGCGAAGGGTAGCCTTGCCCAGGCCAAGCACTCTTGGTGAGTCCTCACAAATTCTTGGTATTTAACATTTAGTGTTCACGGCGTGATTGTTGTTCTGCTCTGTGCTCTTATTGGTAAGTCTCCAGAACCACCGTCAGCAACTGAGTTACTGAGCGCTTACCGACAGCAACAGCTGCTTGTGACCACATCCTGGCACAGCTCCTCAGTGGGACAAGTTCACCTCACTCAAGTCATAAACAAGTGGGTTTGAAACCATCACAAGCCAATACATGACAGGCAAGAAGAGGAAAGAACATTCCAGACAAAGAGAATTGCTCAAATGATTTTAATGTGTGTACATGTGTTCAGAGTTTATTTATAAGTTTACTATGAATACATTAATATGTTCTTTAGTTTGGAGGCACTTATTTTGTATTTTAACTTACAATGGGAATTATTGTCCAGTTTACAAAGAACAATTCCTACAAAAATATTATATTTTACAGAAAAGCAATAACTGCATGATGTCTACAAAAACATTTTTCCCCTCCAAAATAGAATATTTTTCATTTCAGTGAAATATAATTTAAGTAATATTAGTAGAGCTTGTCATACAATTTGACCTAGTTTTTAAAGTAGGCATAACCATGTTTTATCTGAGGATACTAAGGGAAATAATTCAAGGGAATTGAGTTTGTTAATATAGAAGTGAGTACAGTAGTATATATTTCAACTTAACTCATGTGCTTTACTTTTAAGGGCCACAATTGTTAAGAACATTCAAGAGGTTGATAAAATATATAATGAATTATTATTGGAGTGAAACATGTGGCATTTCAGTTTTTGAAAACATTGAGTTATGTCACTGTTGATTCTCAACCTTGGGAGTTCTGTGGTAAAATTCGAAACTGGCCCTCAGAGTCAGAGACTAAAGAAAGAGGCAGACCACCCCAGATTGGCTGTTGGCAGGTTTTATAAGCAAGGGACTACTCACCTATGAGGCTTGTCAGACAGGTAAATCTCTGCACCTATCTGCCAAAGTCTTAACAGTTTAAACAGAGGCCTGAAGAGGAACAGGGTTCAGTCACATACACAGGCCAGGTGGTCTCGACAACACCTTGTTCTCCCAAGGCTGCGTCTTTGAAATGGCTCGAAGTCTGGAAATAGTGGGCACAACATCTCCCAGTTATGTCCTAGCCAGATAAACACAATCTGGAACACTCACAAAAATTACTATTTAAATATGAAATTCACAGGGAATGCGGTTTCAGCTGTAATTCCCGTGAACTTAATTTTGCCCAAGTTGGATACTGTTGGTGATTTGGAGGGAGAATAAGCTTTCTACTACTAATTACCTAACATGTTTAATCACTTAAGTCTACTGTTCATATTATTAGTCAATATTGGAGGATGCTAATGAAATTTGAGGTCATTGATAACTACTTAATGCTAATAAGATTTAGAGACACCAATCTGTTTAGCCTTGTTCTTAAGCTCATTCTTTGGCTGTGTATACATTATATTCTTGGTAGATGATCAGAATAAATATTTAGGGAACAGTTCTCTCAGCTTCAGTGAAGCATTTAACTTAATTGATTCCTCTTTTACACTTGCCTTTTACAGATAATGAGGACTCCCTGGTTGTAAATTGCTCAGATGCGTAATCTCAATGGATTATGATGTAATTAAACAGTGATTTCTGTTTTGACAGAGAACTATACACAAACAATGGATTGCTTCCAGTTGTTTGTTGATAAAATAATGACAAAAATTACAGAAATTATTCTAAAAATGGCAGAGTATAAATTAATGCTACTGGTTGTGTGGTCAGTTTTTATTTTCACTATTAAACCAACCAATTCTTAACAGTGCCAGTTATAATGGTAAACTGGTGAGTTTATTGGTTTCTGTGAGAACTATAAGGGGTTCAACTTGCATGTGTGTACCAAACACTAAGCACTTTTTAAAAAAAATAAGTTTGTTTCAGTGTTACACATCTGGGAATCTTTCCTAAATAATACTTCAAAATAGGAGAATATTATCCATTACTGATTAACATGTTCACTAATTGACTAATGAGTCCCTGCTTTATTGGTTATTTTCCCATTATGAATTAATAAACAAAAAATTAATTATTTTTCTCACTCAGAAGGTATTTTCAGGTTTTGGAATCTTTGTTCTGAGCTTCCTTGCATAAAAGAGAACAAGTTAAATAAGGAGAAACATCTGGGCTTTGGGAGAAAATAGACAATATGATGCTCTTAAAGTTGGGTATTTACAATAAGCTCCAGGGAAGTGGAGACATTGGACTTTCCAAAGACTAAGAAAGGGATAGGATTAGTGAAGTGTGTATGCTACAGGCAACCCCAGATCCAGTCTAACGCACCATGCCTAGGAGCCTTAAAAGAAGCATATCCCACCCCTCAGAGTTCCCCAGGCCTTGGGTTACGCTGCTCTGAGACTAGGGGCCCATCATCCACAGGGTCCTTCATTGCTTATCTCTAGGGGTCCAAGGAAAAAATAAAGAATTCTAGAATTTCCATCTGCCCCTAAAAAATGGTTAGAATTGTTGAACTATCTTTAATATCTCAGAGGTATTTTTTGCAGAAGGAATGTCATGATCTGGCTTAGTATTTAATGTCCTTTTCTAATAACTCAAACATAGTTAATCAAATTATTCTAAATATTCCTTTGAAGCCACATGACCAATATCATATTCTCTTAAGTGTTTGATACTTATGAAGGTACACAAATTTCACATGGATCTTCATAATAAGACTGATTATAAGACCTACTTCTATCTATACACACATATATAGACAGGACACAGAATATTATAATCATGTGCTTTGCTTGGCATCCTCCTAAAGCAGACCTTGAGGAAAAGGCTTGTAGACATGCAGTTTATTTGAGGTGATGCCCAGGAGCAAGAGTAAGGGAATAAAGGAAGGGAGGTCACAATGAAGGATGCCTATGACAGTGGTACTCAACTTTTTTGGCACCAGGAACCAGTTTTGTGGAAGAAGGAGTGGGGGTACAGGGAGCGCTGAGGAGGGGGCTGGGGCAACAGGAGGTGGAACTCAGGTGAGTTCGCTGGCAGCCTGGTTCCTAACAGGTAGGTCCATGGCCCCGGGGGTTGGTCCTCACTCTTGCGTCTAGTGCTAGGTTTCAGAGATGTTCTTAATGAATTAGTATTTTTATATGATTGGAAATTTTGATGTTTGCCTCTTGAGAAATAATTCATATTGCTTTAATGTAGAAACACATGAAAAATTATTTCATTAGATAGTACAATTATGATTTTGTGTACTAAATTGTTGAGTGTATCCCAGGCAGGAGAGAAACTTGTGTTGTCAGGAGTTACAAATGAGAAGTAAATCCTCCACCTCCAAGTTTAGATATCTGATGACTTGAAGAATTTTCTGCAGCTAGCTTCTGGTTCCACACATTAGAAATGTTTTACTGACCCTCTACTAACATAGTTCTGGTGCTGGGCATTGTAAGTTACTTTCATAATTGAGATGTGACCTCTGATTCTGTGCCTTATTGTCAGGATGCCAGACGAGTTAACACTCTGGTAGAGGAGGAGATACAATGCTGGAAGCCATTTCTACGTTGAATCATGTAGAAGTGATTGTAAACTACCCAAATATGCCTCAAAATACCCAAACTGAAGGTATTACCCCCATTTTATTTTATTTTCACCTGATTCCCAAAATATCTGTGGTCACTTTGACACTATCTACCTAACCGGATTGGTATGTGGGTGAAGGGGAAATTAACACAGATGGCAATACTGATCTTAGTTTTTTAATGTTTAAAATACTTTGCATTTAAAAATGTTACCAAAACAAAAAAAAATCCAAAAAAACATGACAATCCATTGCTAGGGCACCTCTCAGGGCTTTAGAAAAAGTGAAAGTGAGGGTCCCTATAGATTAAATTTCATTAGCCTCATAGTACAGCACCTGTATGTCCCCAAAACTTTGTACTCTCTCTTCTTCATTAAAAAATTTCCGTACCTGAGGTTTTCCCCATCATCAAACAAACATGGTCTTACATATCCCATGAACACAGTCTTGACATTGCTTTGCCCTCCAGCTACTGCCTCACTTGTTATTTTCTTTACAGTAAAACTACCTGAAAGAATTGCAAAAACTCACTCTTTCTAATTCCTCCCTCCTCTTCATTTTAAAGTTTATTATTTGTAGCCTAAAATTCCACTGAAACTGTCCTTGTCAATTTCACAGTGAACTGAACTCGCAATACTGCCTTCTCCCTCTCTTATCTGCAATTCTCTTTCAGTTAATGGCCACTTCATACTTCCGGTAACTCAGGCCAAAAATAGTGGTTATCTCTGATTCCTCTTTGTTTTCACAAAATTGTCAGAAAACGTTGTAGACTGGACTTCCTTCCATTCCCTCCATTATTACCATCCTGGTCTCAGCCCCCTCCTGTCTCACATGGATCAGTGAAGCGACCTCCTACCTAACTGCTTCTTCATCCTGCTGTTCTCCACATGGTTGCCAGAGGTTGCTCTTAAACTCTAAGCCAGATCCATCCACTGCTCATTACACACAGTGGATTTTAATTTCACTAAAATAAAAGCCCAAGTCCTTACAATGACTTAACATGTTCTTTGCAGTTTGGCCGTACCTCCGGGCTCTCATCTCCAGTCCTCTACCTTTGCTCTCTCAGGCTTTCTTGTTTGTCCTTCAAGAGTCATGCAGGGGGCCAGTTTTCACAGGCTCTTACTTCCATCTGTGCTGCTGAACCATTGTTATCTTTGGTCTTTACACAAATTTCTTCCTCTTAGTCTTGTTTCCCTGTTCATTCTTAGAATTGCACTCTCTCTACATTTTCTACAGACACTTTCTGCTTCATATTTCCCTAAATTATTCACCCCTGCTAACATACTACAGACTGGCTATTTTGTTTGTGCTGTGCCCACACTTGACCTTACTTGACTCCAAAAACAAAAGCTCCAACAGGGGAGAGATTTGGTTTATGGTTGTGCTGCTAGAATATAGAATATTGTCTAGCATAGTAAACATTTTTAAGTCAATGAAAAAACAACAGCAACAATAACACAAGCAAATGACTAAAACTTTCTCTTTTCCTTGTTTTTTTGATGTATCCCCCATATACACCTATAACACATAAGGGATATTCTTTAATAAAGTCTGTCTTCTTTACCTTTTTATATGTTTAGTTTATTTATAGTTATGGGAATTGATGTTATTTCTACCATCTTAGTGTTTCTGAAAATGCTGCTATTTCTATGCATCATTTACTTTTCTCCTTTTTGTTTTCTATTGGATTGCTGAATTTTCCTTATTCCCAGTTTTCCCCTCCAATGATTTAGAAATTATATATACCAGCCTTAGAATCATAGCCACTTTATTCATATCTTAATTTTCTAGCCTACACCACAGATTGTTTTTTTATAGCCAAAGAAAATAGCTTTGAGCTCCTTCACCTACCACTTTCTCTGTCAATCTGCAAATGTCAAATGCACAAAAACTGGAATTTTTAAGTGCAACTTTTAAAACGAAACAAAACTCTATATTGAAGCACATCTTGGCATAAACAGAACTTGGAAGGCAATTATGTTAGAACAGTCGGGCTACACATTAGAATCACTTCAGGAACTTTTAAACAGCATTCACACCTGGACCTCGTCCAAACCAATTAAATCACAAGCTTCACAGAAAGGGAGGACTCATGTGATTCCAGTGTGTAGTCATGTCTGAGTGTTACTCCCAGAGATCATTCATGTGCCTGAAATGGAATCATTAGTATTTTATATCCCTAATATCTCTAAACTATTTCAGCCTCTAATTTTACATCTGTATCAAATATAATTTCACAGTATTCTGATTTTCTACAAAGAATTCTTTCATACTATTTGAAATCACTACTCATTGAATATTATTTTAGATGGACAAATGTTTTATCTTATAACCCAGATATCATCTCTAAAGGTTTAAGTAGTGATATGTTGATAAATATCTAAACACTAGTTTTGTCGAGGGAAAAACACCTAATTTGCAGCATTTGCCAATTTACCTGGTATAAATATTACCCATGACCAATTTCCCACCATGACCAATTTCTGCAAGCTACCAGTACCAACTTGCTGTCACTCAAAGTGGAATTGGGAAGACAGATGTGTGATTAGCTTTCATGAGACTGTGAGTCTGCTCTAGATCAACATTTAAAGTAAGTCTACCAGCATTCTTTTTAGAATGATGGATCTACCACCTTATTCTACAAATGAAAGATCCAAGATACAGAGGGTCTAAGTGACTTGTTCTAGATCAAACAACTACTTAATAAAGCAATAAGAATATTTGCAGTTTATATAGAAGAAATGTTGCTTCAATATAAAACTGTAAAATATATGTATAAACACACACATATAATAAGTAAAAGTCCCTATTACCCTAACACTATTTATGACTATTTTTTTGGCTAGGTTGTTATTTCTCTTCATTACTTAAGTGCTTATGTCCAGGACAACAAGGTGTGTTTACTGTTTGTTATGCTCCATTTTTTTCTGTCTAGTCTTCTGTGAACTATAATTTGTTTTAATATTTGCTATGAAATTCTATAGTACACTTGAAGATATGGCTTGGCTATTATATATATATTTTCATATTTCTTCAAAACATTATTAAGAGATCCCTAAAGAAATTTTTGGTCATTTTGATTGGTATTAACCAATTAAATTTATAATTAAAATTAATATTCCTTAAAAAGTTAGAAATTTCCATCAGTAAAACCCTAAAGGATTTGTTATTTTTGTTGTCATTATGAATATGATTTCATTCTTTATATATAGGAAAAACTAGTAATTTTTATTGACAAATTTTCTTATAATTCTTTTTCTTAGCCAATTATTTCATATTTTCTAGGTATAAAACAGGTGAACACAATAAATTATGGTATATATGTATAAACACACACGATCCTCACTATTCACTGATTGTATTTGCAAATTCACTTGCTCTTTCAAATTTATTTGTGACACATGCATCAATACTTCTGGTATTTTCAATGTCGTTCATATTCTTCATGGATTATTTGTGTGGTCATTCATATTATCTGTACAAGAGCAGCAGAAATGTGATCTACCCTACCACACACTTTCCCAGCAGAGGTTGAGCAAGGCGACCTGGTGTCAGCTCTTAAACTGGGAATAAGTCCTCTACACACAGCTCATTCAGTGCCACACGGTTTGCATTTTTGTGCCTTTTCTTGGCGATTTGTTGTTTAAAATGGGGCCCAAGCATAGTGCTGTTTAGTGTCCTAAAAACAAGAAGGCTGTGATGTGTGTTAAGGAGAAGAAAAAACATGTGTTGGACATGCTTCATTAGAGCATGAGTTATAGTGCTGCTCTCGTTGACTCCCATGTTAATAAATCAACAATATGGTATATCCAGGAAAAAGAAGAAAATATTAATTGATTTGTACAAAGCTATAGAAAAATAGAAAATGGCTAAATTTGTGAATTAGTGAGATGATAATCAATAAAAAAGTGTCCTGCAAGTACTACAGGTTATCACTCATTTATCTAAAACAGCTAACATCATAAAAACAGAAGTGAAGTGGTGATTACCAGGGGATGGGGACAGATGTTGTTTAGGGGTACAAACCTGCCACAGGTAGTAAATAAGCCCTGGAAATATGATACTGAGTATAGTGAATATAGACAAGAATACCATTTTGCAATCATCAAACTTGCTAAGACACTAGAACTTAATGATTTCAGCCACAAAAAATAAAGAGTGTTTATATAATGTGATAGAGATACTAATTATCACTACAATGGCAATCATATTATAATATATAAATGTATTAAATTAACTGGTTGTACACCTTAAATTTGTACAATGTTATATGTCAAATATATTTTTTTTAAAAGTGTCTTGGATATTGCTATTGTAAAGCAGAAAGCCAAAGAAATTTACAGTCAGATACCCAGAATCAGGAAAATGCTAAACCTTTCATGGCTAGTGTTTTATTATAAATAAATATTGCATCTGTTTATTTCTAAGGAATATATATCAAATAATGTGTCTCTAAATTTAAAAAATGTAAAACAATGTTATGTGTTGATGTTTTTATGAAAATGTTGTGACCAGAGGCTTATAGCATGTAACCTTGCATTTTCCCCAACAATTGTTCAGGGCTCACTAATTCAGCATTCAGGATGACTTTGTAAAGCATTGCTACTGTGATGTATGTGTGTCTGCGTGTCTGTGTATTAAGGGAAGGAATCATTATCTAGAGTTCCACAACCATTATACAAATAGGAACCAATTTTTGTCTATTTATTTCAACATATTTTACAAAGTTTATATAGCTGATTTTTATGTACTTTGTATGCAATGTGTATTTGTGTGCCTGTGCGCATATAAATTACATACAGATGAATTTTTTATCCAAAATTTTAAGTATTTCCTCATATAATTATGAATTATTTCTCACCATCACTCATAAGGGCTACTTATTAAACTACATTATGAATAAATATATTTATGTAACCCTTTCCCTAGTTTTAAAGAGGTTGTTTCCAAGTTTCTGCTATTAAAAATAATATGGTACTAAAGATCTTAATGTACTTTACTTTCTGCATATGGTATTAATTTTTAATGATAAATTCTAAGAGTTCTTTTCTGCTGTCAAAAGGTTATAATATTTCCATATAAAAAGCTTTAAAAATTTATGCTCACATTTTTCTTATAAGTGAAAAATTATAATAATAATTTTGAAACTCCTATAAGAAGGATTAAGAATGTAGCATCTTTGTTTCACCTTTGGGAATAACAGTACCCCCTCTTTCCTCATCCTTTTACATAATTTCATTAATTTAACTCAGGATATAATCATTATTTAATTTTCTCTTTCCATTACTTACTTAACTTTGCATGCAAATTTACAATGAATTTATTTAGCTCTACATATTTATTTGAGTTAATGCCCAAAGTCAAATCCTTGTCAGTCAAAATCACCTGGATAATCATCTCCTTATTTTTATTCATTTCTCAGGTTTTAGCAGGTCTTTTTGCATTAATCATTCAGATGATTTCTATCTGTATTATTAACTATCAAACTTTGCTGAGATATGACAGGGCACTGATTTTTCTCTTCAAAGTTCTGTAGACATTATTTCATTTTCTTCTGTTGTTTGATGTTATACAGGTATATTTTGAGGTCAACATGATTTTTGTTGCTTTGTACAGAGTCTGTCTGTGTTGTTTTTGTTGTTGTTCAAATCTTTGGATTGACTTAGTGGAATAGGTGGTATGTCATTCTACATGGTCACATGTATTTTATCAATTTCTAAGTCTTAACTAACATTTAAAAATCATATACATATTTAAAAAATAACTACATCATTATTATAATTAAAAGCATTTTAGTTGATGAGACATTATAGGACACTTATTTCTGCATGAGTTCCCTCTCTACAGTATAACCCTTAGAGTTTGATTTATTCTTGCTTAGAAATGAAGACAGAACTAAAAAGTTACTTCAAGGTATCTTTTACTATTACTATAAGCTATTTATGTGATTAGAATATTTTAATATTTGTATTAATGCCATTATTTACATTATTTTTGCACACAATGGCCTTTTCTTTAGCAAAATAAAATATTTTCATTGCAACTAAAATGTGTTAAATAAACTCTAATAGATATCTATAGAATATGTTATCGAATATCTTAAGCTTCCTTTAAGAACCTGTTTATTCAATTGCTTGATACTATTAGTGTTATAGAACCAGCCAGTGTTGTTCTGGTACAGCTGTGGCATCTGATTGCCCACTGCCAAGAAGCATGATTCCCAATGCAAGAGTCTGGTGGAAAAGGAAAATGGTTATTTATTTAAAGGTTATTCAGGTTTAGGATAATGTCAAATTTCTGCCCCCTTTTAGAACTGCTCCCTTTAAAAACACCTAAGAACACGTAGTACTGCCTCCCTTTGCCAAACCAAGCCAGTTTCAGAATGTGTCACTCAAAGTTTCTGTCTTTCAGAAAAGCAGAAGTCTGCAGATCAGTACTCCCGGTCACAGCTGAGCTCCAAGCATCTCCCATGAATCCCGTTGGCTAGGCAGGTTCCTTACAGTTCTATCAGCTCTTCCACCATCTTTTCCAGGCAGACTTCCCCTCTCACTCCAGACCTTCTGGCTCTTACTCCTCTCTCTTTTAGCTTGCCCCAATTTAAATACTCCTCCAGAACTTCCTGAGTGACCTCATACCTGGCCCTTACTTGGTGTGTGAGTACCCACCATTTTTGTCATCTCCCTAGTGTATTTTACCCTCTTTTGACTGCCATCTTTAGTCAGGGCAAAAGTTCCCAGTGATGCAAAGGGGTCTGGGGTGGGCATCTACCCTTGCCTCTCACCAGGTGCTGTAGGAGCTCCTCCCAAACTATGTCACAAGTCTCTAAGTGTTTTCACAGTCATTTACACAATCTTCCCTGGGCAGCAGCCCTCTTCCTTTGAGGAAGGCACAGCTATTAACTTGCCTTTGTTATGCAATGTATCTTAAATGTTGTACCATCCACTCTTCCCTTCCCTCAATCAAGGATTGTGGGGGTTACATTCTGCACCCTGTCACATTAGTATTTATTCTTTTGGACCCTTCTGGGTGCCTTGTAAATCATATTTACTAAGCTTACTGGATCTATATTAGAAGTTAAACTTATTAATAACTGAAATATTAAATTCCATGGTTATGCTTATCAATATATGCAGATGACTTTTTAAATGAAGTGTAATTTAAAGTTGTAGTGAGGGCACTCTAGGAGAGATCATCAGAACATTAAGTACCTCTAACTTAGCTCATTTTTTTTTCCCTCTCTAAGGAGAAAATAACACTCAAAGCAACTTAGAATTTTCTAACACCATGTAATAATGTTAAAACTATAGGGAGATGATGTTCATCAAAGTTGGTGTGATCCTCAAAATGAGCTACATAGTGTCTTTAAGACTGTAGACCATATGGAGATGTGCTCGAGAGAGAGAGAGTGTTTGCTCCTCATCAACACTTCTGGGTGTGAGACTTGGCCCTTCGCCATAGTGTTTTCAGCTGCCACACGTGCACTGTTGTTTACTTCTATCCAAACTGCAGTGTTTTTTATGATGCTCTTTATAATGTAAGACAATGTGTAGAAATCCTTCATAACCTATTGTTCCAGTCTGTCATTGCCACCAATTCCTGGAACATTCACCTGCCCTGAACATTCATAAAATTTGCATTTTAACACCCAGTGTGACAATTTTTCTAGGAATTCTTGACGTCCCTCTAGTACTGTTTGTTGCACCTGCTTTGTTAGCCATTTCAGTTAATACTTCATACATTTGTTCAAAATGCAACACAAAGACAGAGACCAAATTAGGGTAAGAAAGCACTCATAAAAAGCCATTTAATTAAGAATATTTCACAAGGGAACCCTTCTCTCAGCTGAAGTACAAGATATTACTCCATCTTCTTTGTTAAAAGGGAAGGAGGCCCTGGCCTAGCTGCTCAGTTGGTTTCTTTGTTGACCCACACGGCAAGGTTGCAGGTTTGATCTCCAGTCAGGGCACATACAAGAAGCAATCAGAGTGCGTAAATAAGGGTGACAACAAGTCAATGTGTGTGTGTATCTCTCTCTCTCTCCCTCCTTTCCTCTCTCTTTTAAAAAATCAATCAATAATTTTTTAAAAAAGGCAATGAGAAAGAATATTAATCTTCAGTGTAATCAATAGCATTCTGGAAATCAAGTTAACTTTAAACAAATTAATGCTGTTCTGCATATTTGCCTCCATTTTAAAATCCCTGAAACTTTTTTTGTGATGTTAAGAGGATGAAAACTGTCTTATCAATTATAAGTACTTTAATAATATCTCACATAACTGGCCAATATTAATAGTATAATACAGGAATATTCCTTCAAATATTCATTTTGTCAATTCTTTCTTGTATATGGACCTTTAATTTCACCATTAATGTGAAATTATATCTCTGAATATGAATTATTCTTCACTTATGAAAAATTCAGTTTTGTTTATTTTTTCTGTAAAAAATTATCAGTACATATTTTAATTCATTCAACAACTTGCAAATCAGATTTCAGTTCCCATGGAAAATTCAAAATTAGAAATAAATAACTTTCTATGTGTTGTGATTTTTAACTGAAAGTTAAAGAATCCTAATTCAATTGAGTTGAAGGAAAAAAACATATTAACTATATTATATTTAAGTATGCTATTCAAAATCGTGAAATTATATCTAATAAATATGAAATAAACATGTCAAAGGAGGTATGATGATTTAAAAAACATTTGAAATACATGTATATATGTGCATGTATATATACACCCCCCACACACAAAGATGGTCCCTGAATTATAATGTTTTTACTTCAGATTTTTCAACTTTATGTGCAAAAGTGATACAAGTTCAGGAGATACTATACTTCAAATTTTGAATCTTAGTTTTCCCCTGGGCTAGTGACAGGCAACAAGGTGTTCTCTTGTAAGAGTGGACAGTGGCAGTGAGCTACAGCTCCCAGTCAGCCACGTGACCATGAGGGGACCAACATATACTGTCCAGTGTGCTGTGTTGCCAGCATTCTGGGTACTGTGTCCTGAGCACATGCAGGGTTGGCTAGGCTCAGCTATGATGTTCCGAAGGGTAGGTGTATTAAAAGCCCTTTTTTAAATTTTTACAAATACTAGTTTATTTTAATGAAGATGGTACAGGCAATGTCCATTTAAAACTCATATCCCAGCCCTGGCTGGTGTGGTTCAGTGGACTGAGTGTTGGCTGGTTAACCAAAAGGTTGCTGGTTCAATTCTTGGTCAGGTCACATGCCTGGGGTTTGGGCCAGGTTCCCAGTTGAGTACGTACAAGCGGCAACTGGTTAACATTTCTCTCTCTCTTTCCTCCTCCTTCTCCCCTCTCTAAAAATAAATAAATAAATAATAAATAAATAAATAAATAAATAAATAAATAATCCATATCCCAGGCCAACATATGCAAATAAAAAAATAACAGTGTTCTGTTGTGTACACTTTGTCATGAATAACTATATTAACTACTAATGAAAATTAGAACTTCTCTGGGATAGTCTGACAAGATTTTTCTTTACTCTTAAAATGCTTTCATTTCAGCAAAGCCATCTTTGGAGTTAGTCTTTACTCTCACCTTGTCTGTCATCTTGACTCCACCCTGATATTCTTCTTCTACTGGTCCAGACCTTTACGTTTCAAAAGTAGCTTCAAGTTAAGGAAAGGTCATCTTCCACAATTCAGTTCTCTGAAAATCTTCCACCTCCCACTGAAAATCATAGTCCAGGAGTGAAGTAATCACATGCTAGAACTTCAGGGCCAATTAGAAAGTCATTATGAACACTTGCATTGATTGACCTTATTTATCACAAACCTGAAAAAGGTGGCCTCCCAGTGCACACATGTGCTATTTAAAAATGAGAGGGCAATATAAAGGAGTCTGAGTTTGATCACCAAAAATAATCATCATGAAAACAAGCAATAACGAATGGGCACTAGGATTCCACTTGCCAGATGTTTTATTTTTATTTTATTTTTTCAATTATATTTTATTGATTATGCTATTACAGTTGTCCCATTTCTCCCCCATCATTCCCCTCCACCCTTCATACCCCTTCCCACCCACATTCCCCCCTTTAGTTCATGTCCATGTGTCATAAGTTCTTTAGCTTCTACCTTTCCCACACTATTCTTACCTTCCCCCTGTCTATTTTCTACCCACCATCTATGCTATTTATTCTCTGTACCTTATCTCCCTCTCTCCTCCTCCCACTCCCCTGTTGCAAACCCTCCATGTGATCTCCATTTCTGTGCTCCTGCTGCTGGTCTAGCTGTTTGCTTAGTTTGCTTTTGTTTCAGGTGTGGTTGTTTATATCTGTGAGTTTGCTATCTTTTTACTGTCATATTTTTTTATTTTCTTTTTCTTAGATAAGTCCCTTTAACATTTCATATAACAAGGGCTTGGTGATGATGAACTCCTTTAACTTGACCTTGTCTGAGAAGCACTTTATCTGCCCTTCCATTCTAAATGACAGCTTTGCTGGATAGAGCAATCTTGGATGTAGGTCCTTGACTTTCATGACTTGGAATACTTCTTTCCAGTGCCTTCTTGTCTGTAAGGTCTCTTTTGAGAAATCCGCTGACAGTCTGATGGGAACTCCTTTGTAAGTGACTGTCCCCGTATCCCTTGCTGCTTCTAGAATTCTCTCCTTCATTTTAATCTTGGCTAGTGTAATTATGATGTGCCTTGGTGTGTTCCCCCTTGGGTCCACCTTCTTTGGGACTTTCTGAGCTTCCTGGACTTCCTGGAAGTCTGTTTCCTTTGTCAGATTGGGGAAGTTCTCCTTTATTATTTGTTCAAATAAGTTCTCCACTTGTTGCTCTTCCTCTTCCCCTTCTGGTACCCCTATAATTCAGATGTTGGGACGTTTAAAGATGTCCTGGAAGTTCCTAAGCCTCTCCTCATTTTTTTTTTTTTTTTTTTTT